>JAKTVY010000038.1:0-15396 GCA_030560805.1 Suzukiozyma palmioleophila | reverse complement strand
CCTCAAGCGTGTAAAGATCCGTGCCTCAAGCGTGTAAAGATCCGTGCCTCAAGCGTGTAAAGATCCGTGCCTCAAGCGTGTAAAGATCCGTGCCTCAAGCGTGTAAAGATCCGTGCCTCAAGCGTGTAAAGATCCGTGCCTCAAGCGTGTAAAGATCCGTGCCTCAAGCGTGTAAAGATCCGTGCCTCAAGCGTGTAAAGATCCGTGCCTCAAGCGTGTAAAGATCCGTGCCTCAAGCGTGTAAAGATCCGTGCCTCAAGCGTGTAAAGATCCGTGCCTCAAGCGTGTAAAGATCCGTGCCTCAAGCGTGTAAAGATCCGTGCCTCAAGCGTGTAAAGATCCGTGCCTCAAGCGACCGTCAATAAATCATGAGTCAAACAAAAGAGCCACTAATGCTCTTTTGGGATTTATTTAATAAGCGTAAACAACAATACCACCTAGACAACCCTTAAATATATACGATAGAAGCATTAGTTTCATCACTTATAAATTATTTTGATAAGAATTTAAATTTTTTAGAAAACGTGAGAAATAACAAGAAACGATTTCGTCACTGAAATTTGCAAGAGGAATCGTTATTTCGATGCACCTGCGTAATTGGATGAGATAATATGAACTAAGTTTGAAACATATAGTCAATCCGGAGACAATGTATGTGTTTTATGCATCAAACTAAGCAGTCTCCCATATATCAAAATTTACGGAAATAAACAACATATGTTCATCCCCTTAATAGTTTTACAAACTAATCAAGATACAACTGTAGAAAGAATATTTTTCATATTATACGTGGAAAAATAAATTTCAAGGTAATGAATTTGATAAACAAATATTTTGTTGGCAAATCAATAGGACCTCTTGTTGATTATAAATAACCATTTCGTATTACGATGTTTATCGAAACAACAGAAATTAGTCTTACAATAGATATTATAGCTTAATTATAAATTAAGCGGGCAAAAATATTTTGAACTCTTTGTTGAGATTTTGCGTCTGTTCACACTAAATGTTTTTTTGACCATGTAGAAAGTTACCAGTGAAGAATTCAATATTTCTTTTTATAGGATTCCGGCTTAGTTAAATAAAAGAAATAGTTCATTTATAGAATCTTTAAGTTAACCTAGTCAAATGAAAAGGCCTAACAATAACACTAATACCATATTTGGAAGGATAACTAGAGTATAAATTAGAAGTACAAATTATAATCTTTTAACTTGCATTTAATTCTCATCTATTTCCCAACCTTAGATAAAATAAAATTATAACATATTGTATGAAACACTAATCAGACTATCTTACTCTAATGATTTTATACTTCAATGAGCTCAACGTAACTTCAATTCGCAAACTTTTAGATCAACGAGATGTATATCATCACAAGTGGTGGAAACTTTCAAATAATCTGGTCCAACACCACCTTCTAAAAAGAATGTATTTGTTAAAGTGACAATACCATTATTTAAATAAATTTCTATAAGGTTTCCGTCAATAATCCCGAGAAATTTGTAAACTGATGAATTACCTACCTTAGTCAATGGATCGACATAGGCTGATGTTTTATCAGTAAAGAAAGGGTTCTCCTTTAGCCCACTCGCATTTGATCTATCAACGAAGAACTGTTTCATTGACAAATAGAACCCAGATCTAACAGACTCATTAACACCCTTATTGCCGCAAGTTATCTGAAGTAAACCGTTAGTTCTTATGCTCTCATCTATCTTGAAAGTGATATCAAACAAAAAAGTACCACTAGATATTTTGTCCATTTTAACAGTGTTTGTAGTAGCTAAATGTATATCACGCTTTTGAACAACTTGTGCGTCCAGTACGGATTTTCCATAAACAGGTTCTTGAAGTAAAGACAAAACACTCGTATCGGGATTTACTTTACGCAGAGCCAAAGTCAATTTTCTTGGTAATGTCATAGAGCCTCTCCAAGAACTAGTAGGAGCTACATGAGCATACTGCCAATTAGAAGCCCAAGCTAATCCAATTACTCCTTGGTCTGGAGTAGTATTTTCGAAAACTTGAAAGGCGTAAAAATCTTTTCCATAATCCATTAGACGAGCTTGTGAATCATCAGCAATAAACAGATATCCATCAAAAGATCCTACAAAATATTGATTTGCAGAACCACCTAATGGCAGACCTGGATTAATTGCAACAATCATAACCCATTTTGTGTCTCTTGAATTTTCAATAGGAACTTCTACTAAGCTGGGACACTCGTATTGGAATCCATAGATACCAGATGAAAAGCTAGAATGCAACTTCCAACTTTTTAAATCAAGAGATCCATAGATTTCTACCTTGAATTCCTGAGTCTTGGCTATCACCATGATCCACTGTTTAGTCGGTAAGTGCCAAAATACCTTGGGATCTCTAAAATTCAGTGAATTGACATCCAACACCGGATTATTGCTATACTTGACAAAAGTGTAACCTCCATCTAAAGAATAAGCAATATACTGAGTTTGTGAATTTTTCTTTTCGTAAGTATAAATGGCGACTACTCTTCTTGAAGGATGTGTGTTGCTATCAAAAAATCCACTAGTGTTATCATAATCGATGACTATGTTCCCGGTGAACACACCTTCATCTGGATTATCCGGACCTAGTGCGGCTCCGTGGTCCTCCCAGATTGATAAATCTTTAGATGTTGCATGCCCCCAATACAAGGGCGTTTTCCAGACGATATCGTCGGGATAATACTGGTAGTACAAGTGCCAAGTTTTGGTTTCACGATCATAAAATTGACCATTTGGGTCATTCAACCAACCCTGGTTTGGGGTGAAAGCAAGTAAGGGCCTAATCGAAGTGGACGTCATATGTAATTGCTATGAATAAAATAATTACCGAATTCCCCACTTTCACCAACCTGCCCCACTTAATGCAGAAGTATCGTTAATTAAAATACAGGAACAACAACTCTTTCCGTTGGAATAAATTACTCTAATTACATCCATTGGGACGTCTATTTATACTCGAGATTAAATAATTTTTGACTTATTTTTGAACGATGGCAACTTGCTAAGGAATATACATTAACCACCCTATTGGTTGATTAATCTTTATCACAATTAATGCGTGAAAACTATCATTTGACCCAATAGAATGATTTTAACAAATATAATTTATACTCAGTTGTGTTTTATTTGCGTGCTAATAGAAAAAATTTCCAACTAAGATTATCGTAAGGAGTTGTAAATTCCCACAAAGTTTGTCTGGCGGAACAATATTTTTGCTTTATTCATGTAAACTTATCCCATAAAGTATACTTTACCCAAGATATAGCTTTTTTTTTGACATCAAAGTACTTTACGGGTCTGTGGAGATGCAATAATGACTGATGTGGACTTGCGAAAATAAATTATCCGCAATTATTTTCGCAATAGGAAAGGGGAAAAATGTTGCGAAAATAATTGCGGTTAGTTTATTTTCGCAACTCCGCATTAATCATTGTTCCGTCTCCACTAAATGGGGTAACATGATTAACCTTAGTCAAGATTTTCTACCTATATAGACAGTGGAAAAGTTGAAGATAATAGAAAAGTTTAAAGTAATTGTTCAGATATGGAGAAAAAATCTGAAGTAATAACTCACTTAGATTCCTTGGGAGTGAAGTCTCGAGATGATTTTCAACCTGATCAGTAAATCACCTATATATATTGCCCAGTCTACGTCAATATTTGATATTTGGCATTTTGGCATCAACTGGCTACATGTAAGAATTTTCTCGATGAAAGCTCAATCTGATATAAGGTTGTGTAGGGGTACGCAAATGATTAAAGTACCACGCTACTATTATCACTATAATCACTACTTAACCCCGCAGTTCAATCTGTACATGCCTATAAATGTACAGCAATACCTCCAAATGGAACACTTGAAACATTGGAAAACACAATGTTACTACCGTACCATCTTGATAGGCTAGCCAGATTTCCACTGAGTTTATGCACATCAACACCTCTTGTAATCTCATCAAAAACGAAATTGCGAAGCCACCGTGTAATAAAATTAGGTGTGATATTGGGTTCAACTGTTCATCGCTGCGTCTCAATACAGTGACACCGACTCCGTTAACGACCCCGATAGCTATCAATAACAATGCAGCAATATCATCAGCAACTTCAAAAGCTGCCCCTATTAGCTTAATAAACTCTAAAATAATCCAATGAATATCGTTTGTGTACCACCTAAGAAACGTGTTTGCTGTGTAAATTTTGGTTGGTCCCTATCAACATTATATTGACCCTCATGACCTGACCCATACTAACATGCAACAACACTGTGTTCATCACTCGAATGGAAAATAACACCGATAGCATCATTGGGGCGAGTGAAATATTCTCCACGGTCTTTGATATTCTTCACCGTCTTTGTTACATTTTCAATTTTGGTGGTCAACAAACCGGAAATGTTGTATATCCACTCAAACCTAACCCCTGTTTCGACTGAAGATTTTGATATTTTACTATTTGGTGTTGAGAAAGGCTTAAAAGTTTCTATAGTTATTGGTTCTCCTGAGTCAAGATCAATAAGAGTCATGTCCTGGTATTTTCAATGTAAAGTAGGATAGTATTAGTGGAAATATACATGTATATATAGATATGGAGAAATTCCCTTTTAATTCCTACCTAGGAAAAGCACGTATCAGCTAAAGGGGGGTTGATAAGCAATATTTTCTAACGAATATTTTTTGGTATTGCATAACCGAAGGGTTTTTAGGAAGCAATGTTGATAGAAAGGAGAAACTCACAGATGGCCCTTCGACGGTGCGGCACTTCGATATTAAACCCAAATTTAATTGTATCTTGTTGGATATATAAAGGTCGTCGCCGCAAATGAACGCGCCAACTCACTTTATTGTGGTGCCACACTTTAAATCATATTCGGTAAGAAGTTACAAATTAGAATGGCAACTATGAGGAAAATAGTGAATACCATTTCTTATTGCAACTTATTATTTTGCGATAAAATGCTATAGATAGGATTGACAAAACATGGTGTATACTTTCTGTTGCATTCTATAGATGGTTAAGACACAGAAAAGTTATCCTGGTAACTTGCAATGCTGCGTGCATGTCACCTTAAATCGTATATTCCACTGAAGAAAGTTTTTAGAATTCAGACTTATTGAATTTTCAGATTAATGTAGTGTAATATCATGAAAAATAAGAGCCTTGTCTTGAGTATCAGCTACATCATCCAAGACTATAATTGAACCAAAAGCCTTAATTTCTCTTTCTGTATATATTCACGACGATAAGTGATTTCTTTCGTGGGAAGTACATAGTAGCACCTACACTTTTTCATCAATAGCAAGATATGTCATTCTATTTCGAAATATCATGTTTTTCACCGACTGCCGTTGAACATTTAAGCATTTAGTCCGACATGCAAGATTTGAGTTTGTGATTTGAATGGAAAGCATAGTATTTCTTTCCAGTGCGATATTTGATATTCGTTTAACAGAATCCTTTAATGTGAAATTCTGTAAAATTTTAACAGAACGAAGCAATGACTTATCACTTGTATTTGATAATGGCACCTCACCTTTGGGTAACTAATTATCAATTTGAAATTACGAATCCGCCCAAGAACAGTATATATCAAGAAGATGAAGACATACGGGTCGCTTCAGTGAAATAGTTGATAGAATCAACTAAGAAACATCACAGCTGTTCTGCGTCCTGGCTTTGCAGCCACACATTTAAAGTTATAAAGTCACACAAAACCAATCTAGTATTCTCATAATCATAATATTCTGCAGGACTTCTGATGACGTAAATACATGAACTAGTGTGAAGATCCGTGCTAGAACCATGCAATGTTTCACGTCAAAAAAATTGTAACTCTTTTCGAAACAAAACTATACAAACATAGTGTTCAAAAACTAGTGCAGCATAATGGAGATAATACGAGAAGCTTTATTTGTGGTTGATCAAACCTAACTTGTATAATTCCAACATCACGACCATACTCTCTTTGAACCTTGAGCATTTCTCATAACGTCCATATGCCTCTTATCAAATAATTCTGGGTTTAAGTACATTTTATTTCTAATAGTTACTCTTGTCAAATTTTTTGGAGTAAGCGCATCTTCAAATAATAGACAGAGCATAGAACTTAAATTTATGTCCGATCCATGATCCTTGAAATCTAATTTGGGAGGATATTTTGATGAAATCATCTCTAGTTCTTCATGAAAGCATCCATCAACTTTCAGTGAAATACTTTCATATGAATAGCAAGAGTTGCCCACTAGGTTTAAATATTTCAATTTTGTGAAACCTCGATTTGCAAACCGAAGGTAAATTTCAGTTCTCTTAAAACTGTTTGTCCTAACAAATTCAACACATGAAGGTAAATACAAAGGAGATTTCTTACTTATATTCCACGAACCACGGATTTGAATGATTAAAAAATTGCCATATTGTAAGTTTTTAAAAAAGTCTTGAAGGTGGTTTGCCCCCGTAATGTACAATTCTGATACCAGACTACTAATCCTTGGAAATACTTGTTTTATATCAGAGGGAAGAAACATATTAAGTCGCCTAGTATGTCTTAGTAGTGTAAAATCCATCCATTTCGAAATATTGGAGCAAGATAAGGATAAGCTTTTCAACTCACTGCAATTCGTGCAAAACTTCTCCCATTTCTTAACGTTACACGCATGGGAATTCCATTCAAAACAATACAGTCCACAATAGCTACTGAGGTTCTGGGGCAATTGAAGGTCAAGATTTGCTTGACTTTCAGGAAACATTTCCATGACTAGCGTATGAAGCCGTTTGTGTTTCAGAAGATTTGGAAGGCTCTTCAAAGAACAATTTAGGATATACAATTCCTCCAACTTCAACGGGAGGTATGGTAACCTTTCTAGTCTTTTCATTTCTATATGAAACGCTTTAAGATTTGGGGGAAGAGCTAAACCTGCAATGTAGTCATTTGAAACAAAACAGTGCGAAATATTGAGCTCCTCTAATGAATCTGGAAAATGAACAACAGAATTGTCGGTTACTCCGAGAGCTGAGATACATAAACTTTTCAAGGGGCAACTTGTTTGCCAATCGACTTTAATTGGCTGATATTGTCTACTATGTGACAAGTTCCTCTTCAGACCAAGTAAACAATACTTTATATTGGTGTTATTCAAGGAGTCCAAATTGAAATGATGATTTGTGTTAAATATCGTCAAGTTGGGAAAATTTTCAAATTGTTGTACTAAATCAGATATATTCCTCAGAATTGATCTATCGTAAATTACTAATGTTTGAATATTTTTAGCTATCTGCAATAATTTTTGTACTTTAATAAACTGATCTAATGAAAATTTCATATCTCGCAAATTTGAATACTGTGTAATATTGTATTTCATCAGGGAAAATGGATCATTATCAAAAGAGGCTGGCTTAAAGCGATAATTTTCAGTATGGGAGACCGATTTATTTTCATACAAAAAATGCAGACCATCAATAACTTTCAAAGCGCCGCAATCTAAATCAGGGTTCAAATCTGTCAATTTGATGCAATATAAACTAATAAGTAACTTATGGACTTCTGATATATTGCTAAAGGAATTCCTTTCTTTATTATAATGTAATATCTTATAGTATTCGATGGATCGTACATTGCCTTTAAGTTGCAGAACAAAGTCCTTGATGAGGGTTGTATAATCCACTCCTGTTAAGCACAAAATCTTGAGATCATACAAAAGTGGAATTTGAAGAAATTCTGATAGTTGCTCTATTGTTACATATACCCATAAATTCTCAAATAAACACTGTGAATCTTCTGTATTTCCACAATACATTTTTACATATGGGCATGTCAAATAAGACACATGCCCGTGTATTGGACGAAGGGTTAAGAGGAAAGGTTTCTCTTTAAATCTTCGAATAACGAAATCGAACCTTTTTTCAACATAGATTGATTTTAGGAATAGTAGTTTATCTTGATATTCAAATTTGTCATAGATGCATTGAATTACATCAATATTAAGCTGGTAAAAATATACCATGATAAAACCGATACATTATTTTTTCGAGTACCAGGTTCGATGGAACTTTTCCGCTTTATGAATTCATTTTAGTTTCTGAAACACGAATGTATTGAATGTTCTCCTGTTCCCCAATTTGTCGTTTCCTGTAGGTGGGAAATGTCGTAAATACCAAGATGAAAAGATATCCGGGGCACATGGATTAGTTCGTTGAATGAATTTATGTGAAAAATGCTATTACTGCATGATTTATACTTCGTAGTGAAACACGATAGAACTCCTCCAAATTCAGTCATTTCAATATACTGTATTTAATACCTACCATTACTTCTTCTCTCTGGAACGCCTTTGCCGAATGGTTTTCGTTTTCGTATTATGAAGAGTTAAAATGAATTTAACTTTCAAATCATATAACTACTAATAAAATAAAAAACAGTTCAAACTTTTAATTCAGGGTAATCGTTCCAACATGTCTCAGTTAGTGTGTATCGTTCAAATTGAATAAAAGACAACACCAATTTATGGTATTATTATTTTCCCTAATAATAAAGTGCTGATAATACAGTCAATTTCTCAATTTGCTTCCGGTTGGATTGCGGAACGTTCAAAAATATCCTCTATTTTTAATTTGCTTTGCAGATTCTCGTTATTGCAAGTACTATATTGCAGTAAACTTTTTTTAATTTTGTTTAAGTGAGGTAACATAAAACAATTGAATGATGCACAAACTGGAAAGAGGAAACGTATCTCAAGTTACATATTAGTGTTGAGAAAACTCATTCATTGATGGGGTATTATGCAATAGCCACGCTTTTTTTACGTTTTTTTATCTGCAAGAAGCAATTTATTTTTAATTCCCAAAGATTTGGTAACATACCTCACAACGTGAAATGGGTAGTTTATGAAACAGTCTATTGGAATATACATTACTATAAAATTGATTAACGGTTGACCAAACCAAATCACTTGCTTGAAATACATTACAATGAAATAAAATATAGAAATCACACTATTGGTTACTGAAATAGCAGCTTTGTTCCCTACTTGATACTAAGATCCATAAAATATATTTAAATCTAGTTTCAGTATATCTGGAAGGTTATATTGGTCAGCAAATATCTCTCATACTATCCATTTCTTAATCGGAGAAGTTTGTGCCATCAAAGATTAAAGACTTTATGAGAAGTTTATTTCTTGCCAAGTAATTGCATTAGTACTTCTACAACTGAAATTAAAATAAAAAAGCAGAGTAATAAATTTAACTGTAACATCAATCGGCGTTTATTCAACTTAAAAAAAGGTTCATAATGGGGCATAATTATCGAATTTTTCATCTAAGTTCTTGTTAGAGGTTGTGTCCAAAATTGATCTATATATGCCGGATCAACTGTCTCAAGAATTGGTGTAACTTTATATGATGCAAATATTGAAACTTCAAAATATCCTAATTTTGTGAATATCTATATAGTAAAGATCACTATATTAAGTTTCCATATTCCACGTCCCGAAATTTATTGATTTTATTTAGATTAGAATATTGATTCTCTATAATCAACATTTGTTGAAAAATAGCATGGCTCATAAGTGGGTAAATAAATCATTTTCAACTAGGCATTATGAATACCGTGACATGGTTTCAATTTTTAGGGATTACTATATTACAGAGGTATCGAAACTCTAGGAATTTTTTAAAGCATATGTCAATCGCTACAGGATTCGCATACTAGTAACAACAGCCGAAGGAAACTTTGCACCCATAAATTATCCGAGAACAAGCGTTAACTGATTTTTGAAAATATTGATTTTAACTGTCATTCGTATGATCATTTCAGCGTCTAGTCGTTTTAGGTAGCAACACCAAATACCAGGACATAGACCTTAGTTGTGTATTTTAGATAACAATCTGACCACGAAAAATCACATAGTAAGATTTGTTATTCGACCCAATCCACCTATTCGTTCCTCCTTATTCTGTGCACTATTTGAACAAGTCATTTGAAAAAAATTATATATTCAACACACTCATGAATCAAATGGAAATGTATACCTGCTTCTATATCCTTACACTAAATTTAGTCTAGTTTTAGTCGACATGAACTCCTTGTATATTTGTAATTTCGAAATTTACTTGTACCTTTTATTAAAATATTCTTGAAATTTGTTGACTTTCTGTAGATGTAAAGCAATCTCCTTACAATAATAGTATCTTCTGATTCCTAGCTTTCATTGTTATATTGACTTAATTTGGCTGCCTTGCCTTATCTTTTCTGAATTCGGCTTTTATTGTCATACCGATTCTCCATGGCTAGGCTCCATAGCTAGGTTGCCTTGCCAAAATATTTGCACTTGTTAAAAAAAGCTATGGCAACGTGTTCAAATTAAAATTAATAGAGGATATCGGTATTTTATCTTTAATCCTGATGAATCACAATGAGTTTAATTTAATTTGTATATCTGTCACCTATTGTTTTCAAAATTCAGAACAGTATTGGCTCCAGAAGACTACGATGAAAATGATTTCATTAATCGACAGAATATGGTGTATGGATGTTTTTGTTTAACGAAACACTTTCGTTCAAGACAAAAATACGACGTACATTGCTTGCGAAGAAGCCAGTTATCTTAACATGTGATGGTTCATCTTTAGGTGGGTTCATTTGTGCCGCAGTTGTGCCGAAGCTGAAATGTGGAAGGTCATTATTCAAATTCTACATTTACCGCGATAATTTCGCAAAAATACTCAAAAAAGAGTTTTTTACACTTGTTGAAGTCAGAAACTATACAGATTTTCATCGTTTGTATGCCCCAAGTATATCATTCCCAACTTCCAGTTGGTGGTCTCATATATTTGAGTGAAATCAGTCAATAAATTTTGGTATCGAAATATACTCATTCGTTTTCTAGGTAATGATTATATAACCGTACTCCTGTATATACCAAAATTGATTGTGGGGTCACATACAAAAAGTTCCACAATCTAAGTTGGAAGATTTAATATGATGAACAAAATGAAAGAACTTACGATGGAAAGTGGTATAGCTACAGGTACGAAAACTGAGGCATGCTTGTCAAGTGGTGAACAGATCGACACTGAAACGAAAAGGCTAGAGTCTAGTATCCCTACTCGTGATAATAACGACCTCACACAAACTGAACAAAATGCAGATCATGAAGATTCATTAGATGATGACCAAATATCTATTACGCTGCCTGTTTGTTGGATGACAGAAGATCATATTTAACATATTGGCTGGGGACGATATTAGCACTTTTTACACTCACGTTTAGATTACACTATTTATTTAGGATTGATTATGCGTAGGAATTTCTTGGATATTGAAATGGGATTCAAGTGACAGGATTTGTAGTGTTTGAGGAAACATTTGTAAAAGGAATCATTCTCTGTGTGCTTCGCATTTTAAGCAATTTCGGAATTTGAACTTGAAACATACTGTTTTAAACCATACTGAGTAGTTTTCAATGGATTATTATACGATAGATGTTTTATCATTTTATCATCTTGTAATCGCATGTGAGAATAATAACCACAAATACTCTATTACATTTGTCGACAGCCTTTCATATAAACTCCATGTAATTCGACAAGCAGTTGCAGTTAATCGCTGTAAACGGGCTCGCTTGGTGATTTAAAGGCACTGCCAATTTCAAGTTTTGAAGGATTGCCTGTCGTAGGAATCTACACATTGTTACAAGTGTAGTATAAAGTTCTTGACTTCAGGTATTTTCTTGGTTGGAAGAACGCCATTTTGCGACAATTCACAATTAGATGCCGAATTCTGTTTATTGTTGGCACGGGATCTAGAACACATTGGCTAGAAGCAACCATCAAAACGGTACAAAACAAAAAGTCTCAAGAAAGAACTGCAAAGCACTTTAGTACCCGATACCAATATCATATAATTATCAAGGAAATTTTCTCTCCATGGTCAATTGACAAATTGGTTTTTGTAGGATTGGCGAGATTAACTCAATTAATGTCTCATCAAATTTTGAGATCAAATCAAAATACCAGAACAGCTAATGATGCTTCTAGCACTGTATATTTGGATACATTTCACAGAAAGTTGGAGTGATGTTGAAACACCCCATAAATTCATTACAGATAACGAAACGCAACTGTATTTCTGAGATCGTTAACCACCACACGTATTGAAAATTTTATTACATGTATCATAGTCTATCAGCAATGAAAAATATTGAAACCTTGTACAGAGGATCAAGACAATTGGTAATCTTCAACCACCATTTAAATGAAGACAGTATTGAACTAAGACTACAAAAGGCATCTGTCAACAAATAAACGTGGATTACATACAGGAACTACCATATCCTTAGCTTCAGCTATCTGCAAAGTACACCTAGCTACCGTAGCGTGAAGATACATTACAATGAAGATATGAGACAAGACTATACATATTTACTACCATTTGGTAATATGATTCATTAACATATTAAATCTACAGTATCATATTAGGAATATGACACCTTGAAAATGTTCCATATTGATCTGATGATGTAAAAGAAAATGAAACGTTCTTGCAATTGAGAGATTATTGAACGTCTTGAAGACTATATTTTCAAACAGGTAAGACTGTAGTAAGAGTTCCTTAGTACAAAAGTTTCGTCCAGTTGAATCAATCTTTGAATCAAGGAGCAAATGATTTGAAATGCTCCCATGTAAATTTCAGTATGGGCAAATTTATAGTAGCATACCAATGTTCATACAACCCTGATATGGTATTGCCCAAAGTTTGTTGGAATATTGCCCTATTATGAAGTGGTGCGATGATGAATTTTTGACCGTTTCACATTGACATTCCTGAATCATATATAGTAGATATTAAGTTAAGGAACCTAATCTGATTAGTACTTGGTAGTTCGTCAAGTGAAAAAGGTTGCGATACGGACTTTGAGTGTTTGATCAAATCCAAGTATGTTTAATTTAATTCCACAAATAACCTATTGAATTTAAAAAATGGGACCAAATGTTCGTGCTGAGTTGTTGTCACGGAGCTGAATGTAATTAACGTGATGCAAGCTTGATACGTCGGAATTATGTGATGAGTAAAGCAAAAATTAAGTAGGTCAACATGTTGGATTAATCCAAGACGTTTATGTGCTGAAGTTTATTTGTCCTTGAACTTATCTGAAATAGTGAATATTTATTATTAAACAATGAGTAAACATGCCAAGATAATCATAATGATATGGATTTAAATGCAATGCAGTAAATTGGCTTGTTCATAAGGCCAATTATCAAATTTCTGTCGGCAATGAACCGCCAAAACATAAGGAGGAAGTTGATAAAATCACAACAATGCAAAGAGCGCCAAAAGCAACATGGATTTAGGATTTTCTAGCAACGGTGCCAAGTTTTTGGTTGCATTTTGTTGATTCTGTCCAGTAGCTGTATTTGTAGGTAATCCTTCCAACCCAGAAAACTTGGAATCCATAGCAGAAAGTGAGTTGAAATCGGCTCCATTTGAATCCATTAATAACAGAGCCGTTGCAAGTACATTCGACGTGGAGAGGGTGGGACGAGGAATAAATTCAGTTATTGATGATGACGACTTCGATGAGGTATGGACACCAGATGCTGCAGACGTAGTACGACGAGTAATGGGAATAGTTCTGAGAGTAATTGATCCAGGGTCGGTTTCGGATGCTCCCGACGAAATTTCATCAGAAGCCTTTATGGGATAGAACTCAAGGAACAATGATGGTGTACCTGTTGGAACGGATACATTGGAACAAACCTTTTGCTGCCAATAGAATGGTGATTGAGAGTCATCGCAATTGCAGTCAACTATGTAAGACCAAAGGTCAACATTTTCCTCAGAACAAAGACAGTCAAGTTCGGGTGAAGGCAGATCATAGTTATCGAGGAAGAGGGTGGCATTACAGCTATTCTCGATATCAGAAATCCTTGCACAACTGTCCTCACTCTGGCAACAGGAAACGACGTAAAAAAGATAAGACAACACCCCTACAAACTTCAACATCGTCCCTTGCTGATAAACAGACCCTACAATAACGCAAGAATTTACATGTATTTAAACCACTGACTATGTATGAAATTCTGTTGCAGTCGCCCTTCGCGTAAAAAATTCTTCACGACAACAACAGTATTTTTTTTCTACAACGTTTACCCATAACTTTTTCGGTACTCAGAATCTGACTTCATGGTTTCGATTTTGAGTCCAGTTTACCGTACCCATACCAGTAGCTCAGTATATCCTCAAAGATACCGAGTTTGTGTTCTTAATTTATGTACATTTATGGTGGTTTTGGTGCCCATCACTTGATGATGTAATAATTACGTCTTCGTGATGTACACAGTCTCATATGCATATTCAGTAACGTAGTGGGTATGTCTTCCTGGTATATTTTTTGAACCATCGTTGGTAATTGTGCCAATCAGCTGTAAGGTATCAGCCTGTGATACAGGTAAAGCGGTAGTTTGAGTTTTTTGAACGTTTTTCTGTTGATTTACTTGAATTGTTTGAAATGTCGTGGGCTGGTATGAGTTTACTTGACTGGATTGTACAGTAGTTGGTTGATATGATACTTGTGTTGGCTGGGAAGTTTGAATTTCACTTGTTGTAGGCGATTGGAGTGATGTTGATATTGGGCTGGCCACTGCTCCTTGTAGCCCATTTTTGATCGTTTGTAAATAATTTCCGTTACTGGTGACGGAAGATGCATCCCAAAACATTACCCCACCAAAGTTGGGGTCGTTTTTAATACTATTCAAGACATTCATTGCAGTGTCGGCATCAACATATCCTGAACCAGCAGATGATGATTTACCTGGCAATCCAACGTATAATTTGATGTTCTTGTTTGGTGAAGTGTTGGTTGCGTAATTTTTCCAGGTATCCCAGTTGAATTGCCCGTCCAATGAGCAATAGTTGTTATAGAATTGGATGAAAGCAAAATCAATGTTAGCCTGACTCAATAAGTCACCAACTGAGGCGTCTGGATACACACATTGTGGGGCAGCAGATAAATAATATTGTTTTGATGAATCTTGGGAGAAATATTGCCGTAAACTATTAGCTAAGCTGACATATCCCACTTGATTCTGGTTTTCAATATCAAAATCAAAGCCATCGATAATAGCATCATCAAATGGTCTTTCATCATCTGAACCTCCACCAAATTTGTTCCATAAAACTTTGGCAAATTGGCTCCCATCGGAATCACTAGAAAATCCATAAGTACCGACAGCACCACCTAATGATAACATCATGTTTATTTGAGTATATATGATAAACTAATGACAACCCTTAGAGAAAACAAGACAGGGAAATCAGATGCTCTCATATTTATAGTAAATATGAGGCCTCAAGTCTTATACAGGAATTTTT
>JAKTVY010000037.1:0-21144 GCA_030560805.1 Suzukiozyma palmioleophila | reverse complement strand
TCTGTAGGGAAATTGTAAGATGTGGTGAATTGTTGAAGTCTCGTCTTTGTTAAAATGATAAATAATCGATTTTTCACTATTAACGAGGCCGTTGGATACTTCCTGATATTGGGAAATGATTGTTTTAAGAATTGGAGCGTCTTCCTTTGTGTTCATGTATATATTGACATCATCAGCAAAAGCTGCATATTTGACATAAATACCGGACAAAAAAGGAATTGAAATTTTTATACCTGTGAGTCGTTTCTGTAAATTTAGTAGAAACGGCTCAAGTGTAAGAATAAAAAGAGTCGGGGAAAAGGGGTTGCCTTGTGGCGTCCCCGACGCTAGTTTGAATTTTCGGCCGTATGTTCTATTGATATAGAGCAGGGCCCATTGATTAGTAACGATGGTATTGATAATTCTGATGAACGAGGGCCCTATGTTTATTTTGGACAAGACTCGTGTAAGAAAGCTATGAGAGACTCTGTCAAAGGCCTTAGAAAAGTCTAACAAAAGAATGCTGGATTCTTTGGTAAACTGTTGAAGTTCGGGGTCAGAGTCATTTGTTAATTGATTCTGTATTATGGAGGTAAGATACCTGAACTCAGCTATTTTTTCATCCATTTGTCGATGGGTTAAGAAGCCACGTTGATTTGGCCCAATAATAATTTTGGGTTACGTTGACCTTCGTCACCTGACCTGTCCATCTTGAATCAACATGTTCATCTTGATTCCTTCCACCTTGTACAAAGTGGTCCCTTGGCCCAGTTGGTTAAGGCGTGGTGCTAATAACGCCAAGATCAGCAGTTCGATCCTGCTAGGGACCATTTACCTCTTAGGGCGTGTGGCGTAGTTGGTAGCGCGTTCGCTTAGCATGCGAAAGGTCTCCGGTTCGACTCCGGACTCGTCCATTACTTTTTTAAGATTGAAACAACCATTTTTGATTATCAATTGGATTCGACAATCTACACAATTTATGCTATTGTTGGCTCAAAAATGCTTTAAAATATATTAAGGTTTAAATGCAGAGTAAGATTATTAAAGTTTGAAAATCTCTTCCAAAATTTCCTTATTACTGAGGATTGCCATGGCAGCTTTTGTCATGGCCTTTTTTTTCGAAGAATGAGTGGCTGTTGCTACCACTAACCCCTTTACCTTAAGGTCTACTTTAAATTGGCCATCTCCAGTTTCTGTCACAGCATACTCAGGGACAGCACCAATTCGTCTTCCTAATATCGCATAAACTTCGTTTTTAGCATCATTCTGTAATAAATCACTAGAAGTTTCAACCTGGATAGGAAACTTGGTGAGATCAATGGGGGATTTATTTCGTCTTGTTTTTGGTTCCGGTTGTTTCAAGGAAATGACCGTTTCATTTCTGTCCGATTCCAATCTTATACGATAATACTTTTCTAACATTGACTTATTGCCTAATGCTTCCATCGCAGCTCTTAATCCAGCATCTTTTTGATTTGGAGCTGCTCCTCTTCCTAATACGTCACCATTAATGCGGCATTCTATAATGAAATTTTTGTTTACTCCGTCACCTTTAGCAACCAATTCGTAAACTGGGTGAAGTTGTGCACTGCCTATTAATGAATACAATTCTGATTTCGCTTCCTTGTTAATTGGTTGCAAATTTATATCATTATCAAACTCATCAAATTTCGGCGAATACAACTCATGTAACCACCTTTTTATAACTTCAAAATTCATTCCTGACTCCATTCCTAATGCTCCCACGTAAGCTTCAAAAACATCGGCAAAGATTTTTTGATCTCCTCCATCCAATATTGACTGTTCAATATTAGTTTTCAATTTAGCATTAAATCCATACGCATGAGAGAACTTTGCTAACGTTTTATTGTCGATTAAATGGGATCTCATTTTTGTCAAATGACCTTCGGTGGCATTGGGATACCGATCGTAAATCATCAATGTCACAAGGTTATTCAATATGGAATCACCTAACCATTCCAATCTTTCATTATGAGCATTCAAGAGTTCGTCCTGGTCAAGATAATATTTGTTATTTAATGCAGATTTGTGAATGAACACCCTTTCGTATAAATTTCGATCAGTTATGTGAGGCAATGGTGGTAATCCTGATGGGGTGTTTTCATGCTGGTTTACATAGCTGGGAAGCAGTTGCAATTTTAATTCCTTTGGAGGATCTACACTTGTCAATTTCGATAACTGTTGTAGGTCCTGATTTGAGATTTGGATATTGCCGTCAACAATGTCTTCAAGTATCTTTCCCTTGCCCAACTTTACTTTCGACTTAATCTGCGATGCCAATAAAATTAAACTGTTTTGTTGCATTTCTGAGTTTGAGTACGTGGATGAGTTGTTTTCCAATAAGTGATTGACCTGTTGGATATCTGGTGCCTGGTTAATGATCAATTTGAGGTTCTTTTGCACCGTTCTGGTAGCATATTCAATCTTTTGAACATCAACAAATCCAATGGAATTGTCATCCAATTTCGTACGTTTGACACTATTATCGGATGTGTCACCTTCTGATATCGCAGACGGTGACTTCATAACGGCATCGGGTGATGAATTCAGCTGGAAACATGATGCCTTATTCGCATCGAGCTCCGGGGAGAATGTTTCAGAATTATCATGAAATCCGGTTTTCCCCACAAATGAAGGGTCCTCCATATCCAGCATCGCTTTTAAGAACTTTTCTGTGTGTCTTTTCCGCTTGGAGGCCATGCCAATCGAACTTTAGTATTTATTTGGCAAACGTCAAACAGGCTAGAATTGTGGTCACTTTTACAATTTATTTCGAGAAAAAATACCAAATCTCTCAGCTCACTATTCTAAGTTGCAAGATACCGTCAAAATCACAACTTGCAACGCAAATACTCTTGGATATTGTACCGTTACTCGAATGATTTGGTTTATCTTGAAAATTCCTAGCAGGCGTCATGTGATGGATTTTTCATCCTGCAGTACACGAAAAACTTTGATGAAAAATCGTAGATTGTTAAAGAATAGTTAGTAGACGAGGACGAATTGTGACTATGTTGAAGCAAGCGGTTAATTTAAGAGGGTCTGGGACATTGGGCCGTATTTTATGTGGCTTTAGCATAGCAGGTGTCAAATTTGGAGTAAATGTCGCCCACGTGAACACTTTCACTTCCAGATTCAATTCAACTTCTACCGTCAAGCCAGTAACCCCAATATATAACCAGTTAACTGATAGAGACACTTTCAAGCATGTTTTATCAAGAAAGACATTTTTGATCGATTACTACAAGTATTTAAACGACAAAAATGCCATCATATTGTACATTCATCACAACAATCTTAACAAAGCAGAAAATTCCAAAATCAGATCTGACATCAAAAAGGCTGGAGGACGATTAAATATCATCAAAAACTCTCTCTATAAAGTGTACTTGAGAAATGAAGAGGAAGCAGATCCTGCCAGTCGTCACAATAAGAAATCTTCCGGTGACAAGCCAGGTCAAGAACACCCATTAGCTCCATTGTTAAACGGGCCCACTGGTATTATCACTATCCCTACATGCGAGCCATCTGCTGTATCGGCCATTTTGAAGATCTTAAAATCAGCCAACGATAAGGCATTTTTGATTGGGGCCAGAGTCGAAACATCGGTCTTTGATATTGCCCAGGTTGACGAATTTAAAGACTTACCAAACCAACAACAATTGCAATCGCAATTGGCAGGCTTATTGACCATCTTAGGTGGTGCTGGCTTAGTACAAACGTTGCAAGCTTCGTCCACCAACTTGTATCTCACCATGGAAGAACGTCGTAAAGATATCGACCCAGACTCAAAATCTAAAGAGTAATCACTTTATGCTCACAAAACCCATTGTATATAGAGATTGTACATATTGCACTATCCAATCAACACTCAAACCATTGACTGTCGTAAACTATAGTAAATCATTGGGAAGAGATCTTAATGGTAGCGCCCTACAAATTTCAAAATTGAAAATTCTCATCTCATCGATAATGCAAAACCATCACAAGACATAATGACGAAAATCCAAGTGAAGGACAAGGAGACTCAGTTGAAGGAACAGCGCGAGGCTGAGACTAAAAGGAGGGCATACAGAGAAAACAAACAAACTACGAGAACCAAGTTGAAGCATGCTAGATTCGAAGGGTCTGAGACCCCAGAGTCAAGTAATGAAGATAGAGTTGATCTTCCCAGAAAGAGATTCTACAGACAAAGAGCCCATTCTAATCCGTTTTCTGATCACAGATTAGACTACCCACGGTCGCCAGATGAAATGGACTGGTCGAAGCTTTACCCTCACTACTATAATGAGACAGATCAAACCTTTAATTCCCAGGTAGAAATTGCTGACATCGGATGCGGTTATGGGGGTTTGTTGACCAAGTTGGCACCCACGTTTCCAGATAAGTTAATTTTGGGGATGGAAATCAGAGTACAAGTTACTCAGTTTGTTGAAGATAGAATTATTGCTCTTAGAAATCAAAACTTGAATAATGCCATCAACTACCAGAATATTGCCGTTTTGAGAGGTAATGCCATGAAGTTTTTACCAAACTTCTTCAGACAAGGCCAATTGTCGAAAATGTTTTTCTGTTTCCCTGACCCTCATTTCAAACAACGTAAGCACAAGGCCAGAATAATAACTAGAACGTTATTGTCAGAATACGCCTATGTGTTAAGAGAAGGTGGTATTGTCTATACCATCACCGACGTGAAAGATTTGCATGAATGGATGGTTTCTCACCTTGAAGAACATCCGTTATTTGAGAGATTATCTGCCGAGTGGGAAAGTCAAGACAAGTGTGTTGAAATTATGTATAACTCCACCGAAGAGGGACAGAAAGTCACAAGAAATAAAGGTGACAAATTCGTTGCTTGTTTCAGAAGATTGCCCAACCCACAAGATATTTAAATCCAGTGTACATTAATTCGTAGCCATGTATCATAGACTAATCAATCAAAATATACGTTCGTAGGAAATTTAATGGTAGTATAAAAACATATTAAGTATTGACACAAACTAAATACTATGATACTAACATTAAATTGTGCAAGGGTTACGATAACTATAATCATTTGCTTTGCACAAAACGGCTATCCATCTTGGTTATTCATCGTTGCATTACTGATCCAGGGGGGAATAATGGTCATGATGATAATTAATGTTAACCACAAATGGTTTAGTGTCCGGCGTGAGCAGAAGTAACATCGTCAATGGTTGACTTCACTTCCGATTCTGGAACGTTTGGAAATTGGGAAGAACCAGTGGTGGTGGCAGAAGCTTTATCAGCAGCGGTACCGAATTTGGCGCCGGTTTGTTCGCCAACAGTGGAACCAGCAGTTCTGGTTGGGAATTTGGATTTGACAAATGCACCAACTGGACCAGCCTTTTCAAGAATATTCTTGACGTGTGGTTCGGCGGCCTTTCTAGCATCTTTGGTCAATTCACAAGTCTTTTGTTTGATCAACTTGGTGTATTCGGCAACAATGGCATCGATTTCTTTCTTGTTTCTCGAGTAGACGGCTGGAACAGTGAAAACTAAAACAACTGCAGTAGCAATCAAAGTGAAAATGGAGAACCATGATGTGATTTTGTAGATGATGTAAGACAATCCTGCTGCCTTCAAGGTACATTCGGTATCTTGAGCGTAGATAATTCTGTGCAACTTGTCTTCGAACTTGGTAGCAACCTTACCAACTGCTGGTAAAACTTTTTCGTTCAAAGTTTTGGCACAAGACTTGGATTCAGAAGGTCTGTATTTAGACACCAACCCTTGCCCAGTGATCAATTTCGAGGCATATTCTACAATTCCGGCGGCTATAATGTTAGTAAACAAGATTCAACGTAGTGGACGACCTCAATATGAGAAGATCGCCCTTAGAGTGGGTGGTAGTTGAGATCGAAGGCGTGGCCCGAGCCCGTGAAAAATTGCGGTAAACTCGGAATTGAAACAAATTGGATGGCATTGAGTTTGTTCAATGTCTTATACTCGCAATCGTCATGGAAGCCCCGTTAAATCACCGCAAACAACTTCGCTGAAAGGTAGGAAATTGCTATCCAGGGGCAATCACAAACTAACAGAACCCACAGAAAATACCCGGTACATACCTAATAAAGCAAGGAAAGCAACATGGAAGAACCAATTGATTGGGTTACCTTTTTTCAAAACAGCTAAACCAACAATAATGGAACCAAAAACCTTACCGGTCTTGACAGGATCTTTCCAAGAGATCAACTGAAAAGTTGGATCATTTGCGTATTTACAGCCAGAGTCGCTGACAGATGGAGCAGTTTCGACAGATTTTCCGTGGACTGGAGGAACAGTTGGATCAGTTGGATTGGACATGTTTCAGTAATAAAATAGTTACTACGATAAAAAGAGTAAATTTTGATACAAGGGTTATTTAAAAATTTTCCACTGCAAGAGACAATTTGTCACAAGACAAAATCTTGCTCGTTACCGCCATATTTTACCGACACAACCCGTTTCTACCGCCACACGTACCCACGTAGTCGCGCCGCCACCACCGTAAGGTACTACCACACGCCACTATCGGCACTACCATAGGTCGATTTTAATTATTATTCGAACAACAAGGTTACATTACGCTATCGTAAGGTACCACACATCACCTAATGTCACCTGTTGCCACAATGAGTTTCTTGCATCTTTTGTGGTTATCGCAATTTTTATGAAGTGATAATTTTCTACCGTGGAAGCTACCATTACGTTCCACCGACCGAAGTAAGGCTTATCAGTTACTGAAAGTAGTAATTGACAGATTGAGTTTGTGTAGAGATTTGTTTGCGTCGTAGTTGGAACTTATGATATTTCATACACTATGATCTGACTTTACTTTTGGTCCACGTATCCTCTTTCTCCTTTCGTGCTGTACCTTTCACGTCTTGCTCGGCAGTGATCAGTAGAATTACTGCCACTAGTCAAACTCTCTTACATCAGACGAAAATTTTGTCTACGGCTCGGAATTCGGTCCATTACTCGTAGACTCGTCACTCTCTTGGGTCCAATTATACTGTACTTCATTCGTTCTGGGTGGACGTATTCATCAATTACCGAGTTTTCATCAGGGTGTAAATCAATGGGTTCTTCAAGTGGTAGAGGCTCCATAATTGACACCAGGGGAAGGGGAATCTCTTCTACACTTGGAGGATTCATCATGGGAGTCATTGCAAAATTTTCCTCTGCATGTTCAGGCTCTGATACCTCTCTTGCGACATGAGCTTCCGGCTGATATACCCTGGACTGCCCTTTTTCAGTTCTTCTGCATTTCGGGTACAACTTAGAAGTCAAATTGCGTAGTTTACCTCTGGGTAAATCTCCACTGCTGAGGCATCTAACTCCACCTATCTTTTCGTCGTCATCTGCGTCCTCATCAAAGCCATTCTGTGCTAGTCGATGTAGTTTAGTGATGATCTGATTAAACTTGATCAAGCTGACACTCAAGTCATGTTGAAACTGTTCATTTCCACAGAGCTCATCCATCATCTGTTTTAAGTACTTCACAACTTCAAATAATCGGTGGTATATTTCGTGGTCCAAGACTCGTACTCTCATAAAGTAAAGCACCACCATTTGACGATAATGTTTTGATGTCAACTTTTCGTTGACTATCTCACCTATGCTTATGGAGTCAATCATATCCCATTTCAGAATAATAGAGTCCACAATTTCTTTCGATATTTCATTTATTTTATTCACTAATGTGTCTTGTGTAGTATTTTGCTGTTTGATTAATTGGTAGTAATGCTGTTCAAACTCAAGATATCTGCAAACAGAGTGTCGAAATGACATATTTACAGTTCTCTAAGGTATACTCTTGTTTATGTCACTAGATATATAGTCATAATTTTTCTAAGAAAAAGTTTTGAGATTGTTTCAAACCCGTTTCAAAATGGCTGCAAAAATTTTGCAGCCATGATAAATAATTAATGAAGAATTCATTTGCAAATGTATTTAAACGTTGTATGTATGCTATAACCGATATACACATTGTGCGTACTAGTATCTTGATTCAATTATCACCTAACAATGTAACTGAATTGTTTTCCATAACCCCTTTACCTATGTAATCCGTGATGTATCTAAATTTATCTGAAGCATCGTTCAAGCCAGTTTCAAATACTTCAATGTCTTCTTTGGACTTGAACTGTTCATGACGGACAGTCCTCATTTCTTCAATTTCACTGAAACACTTAGGACATTGTTTTTCTTCTGCATTTGTGACTGTTGATGCAATAAGGTTGTTGTTTAAACACTTTTGATGAAAAGAATGTTTACATTTGAAGTGTATCATGGGGAAATCAAGTCTTAAGGAACATTCGTCGCATTTATTGTTCTGGATAACAAATGGTTTTGTTGTTAACTCAGTTAATTTCAGGGCATTCTTTGTTGATTCTGATTCGTAGTATTCCATTAACTTCGTGTTGTTGGAAATTTCTCGATTTTGTTGATCAATAATTTCAATCAAATAATCTTTTATTAGTCCAAGTGTTAAGAACTTTTGTTTTTCTCCTTTGTTAGTTAAAATTTGCAACATCTCCAATGGATTGATTAGTTTATACTGTTTGATTTTTTTTAATAGGTATGAAAAATCTCCAGGATTTTCCATTTGGTCAAATACCTGCTCTGAACTTACAACAAACTTGAACATTAGTTTAAATAATTCAGGTTTTGAATCTCCAAACTCTTTTACAATTCCAAAACACCCTTTAACGTCTCCTCCTACTTGGTAACTGGTAAATAGACTTTCTTCAAATCCGGCTTTTTGCTTTGCAAAGACTTCACCTTGCCTGAAATTGTATATGTGGGACAATAAAAGCAAATCAGAGTCTTCAATAAACATTGAATGCTTCTTAATTAAAGCTTCTGCGTTGTCAATCCAATGTTGTGAGTCGCTGACAGTCTTCGATAATTGCAAATACATCTCCAAAAGTGTCATAATCAAGTTCTTCTTATCATTTACATTTCCTTGATATTTATCAAATGTTTCGATGCATGCTTCAAGGAAAATAACATACTCATTTGTGTGATTTATGAAACTGGAAAATATCAAAGATGGTTTCGGAGGCAGATAAGTAGGTTCAGGGGGAGTTTTAGGCTCGTCATCGTCGGTTGACCCTGATAAATAGTTCAAAAATGCTTGATAACTAGTTAACGGGTTTGACGATTTATATTCGTGAGTTTCTTTGTCCAACTCTTGCGTATCTTTAGGTAGATACTTGCCGGTGAATACATTAATCAAAAGTTCTGTAGTTTCAATAGGATAATAATCTAGCAAAGTTTTGGAATGATCTATGAGAATTAAAAGCAATTCATCTATCGGTAATGTTTTGCAGTAGTTTAATGCTTGCTTAGGGTTGATTAGGTCGTTCAAATAAATATCAACAATTGAGCCAGGTTCATTAAGTTTATGCAATAACTTGATAACTTGTTGGAAGTAACCACATTCTTTTAACAAGTTTATGACCAATTGAAAGTTGAAGTCAAGATTTTCATCAAAGTTTTCGATAAAATTATCCAAATCGTCAGTTAATTTCAACTTACAATAGCAGCAAAGGAGCAATGTGATATGGTCCTTGTTTGCCAATTTCTTGTCATTTAGCACTTTTAAAAACTTAGTTAAATTGGTGATGTTTTGAACATCCTTGAACTTTGTGATGACATTCATAATAAATTCTTCATCGTCGATTTCATTTTCGAGATTTTCTTCTGTGGTGTCCTTGGCTCTCTTTTGATCTAATAAGTCAAGACACTTTATATAAATGTCAACTGATTCATCAAACTTCGAGTTTTTGTATAAATGATCAGCATATAACTTCTGAATTCTTAAAAGTAAATTGTTTGGCAAATTCGCTTGTTTAGCCAAGTCATAGGCAATCGGGAAGAGCTCTCGCTGAACAATGGACTCAATTTGTTGATTAATTGGTTTTTCATGGACACGGTATAGTACACCATCATTACTTAATAGATAAATGTTTTTCTTTTGAACGAACATGTGGGTGATAATTGCATTTGGAATCAACAAGTTGAATGAAATGTGGCTATTGAAAAGATCAAAAATTATGACTCTACTTGTTAATTTGTTATTTTGATCTTCGGTTGATATTATCAACAAGTAATTATTTGACAACTTTTCTATCCGTGATTTGTTCAACTGAAAATTAATTGACTTGATCTTTTGGTAGTTGTTATAAAACTTTATAGCAGATTGAGTGGCCACAATCAACTTCTCCTCTTGATTTATTGTTTCGCAATGCAAATCAATACCAGATTTACTAAGAATTCGTGGCTTGGAACGATTCAAAATTGAAACATTGACGATCTTTGAAGTAGTGGTGATGTACAAACTTTGATTGCTATCAATTTCAACCCCTGTGACTGGATCATTTGATTCATATACAATCCTTTGTTTTGAGCCTCTATCTCGTAAGATATCTCCTCTAATAAGTATTACCTTACCATTAGTATACCCTACAGCAAAAACTGTCAAGTCGAAACTGAATTGAAAACATGAAATAGGATACGAATTATCTGATAAATTGATGACAATCTGACTGTTGTATTTGAATTTCATATCTTCGTCACTAACGTTGGCCAAAGTGACAATCTTGTTTAAATCCCATAACTTTATGATAGACGAATTCCCTTGGTTCTCTCCCAAGGTAATTATCAAGTTTGAATTGTCAATTGACTTAATAAACGTGATACGGTAGTCAACGTCATAGGCGAGAAATGTCTTTACCACTTGGAGATCGTTATCAACAATCTTTATATATGAATTAACCCCAAGTATGAAGTAGTTGTTACTACTGTTAATGGATGTTAGACTGCTATCAGAGTATAACGGATTGGACGAATTGAAATTCGGATCCCGTATTGGCGTGAAGTCAAAGAGCTGGAACTGTCTCCACGTACTCAGAAGCGACGCCATTGGTGGTGAATAGACAACTGTTTGTAGTGGTGGTGGATTATCTAGTTTGAATTTATGTAGTGACTGGTAGCGCTATACAAGTAGCTACCAACCTAGAGAATCGTGGCAGTAGACACTATCACCAGAGCTATTATCTACGAACTACATGTTGTATTAGGATTAAAAGGAATAATAACTAGATTGAAGTGGTTCTTCAGATTACTTGGGTTTTGAAAATCTTAATGAAAACAACGGTTCGTTAATCCGTACGAGAGTATGTCTAAATTTACATTTTGTCATATTTTCGCAGCCATTGCTAAAAAGTAATAGTTTCCAAGACACATGTCAATTATACTCAACTATACGCGTATATGGATGCTACCCCGGAGATCAAGTGTTGTTGCAACGAATGCTCTTACTATTCAAAACCTGGTATTTGTGTAGGCTTCTTGACACTGTTGCAAATTTCCATTTTCATTTTCCGGACACGGGACTCGAATCGTTACAAACCAAAGGTAACCACAACCCAGTCAATAATAAAACCAGTCAATAATAGAATTAAGAACACAAGAATTTGATTGTATCAGTCCATATCAGCTCTCATTTGACAAAATACCTTGGAATTTGTTCAAAGTTTGAATAGTGCTCGAAACCTCCCCACGGTTTACCAATAGCAGTAAAATTCTCACTTTCACTAACCCTATAGGAAAATTCCTCAAAATTTGAAGACACAGTTTCTTTCTTCTCTACACGATGAATTACGACCCGATTCATGATACTTATGTATCAAACAATGATCAGGCGTCTCACACTGCTTCCCAACCTCACCCGCAATCGTCACCTTCAGCAAAACCTGTTCCAATAGCACCTGCTATACCAGTTACTTCCCAAATTCAACTGCCACAGCAAGCTGGCTCTGATCCCGCTGGAATTCCGCCCTACTTGAACAATTCCCAGCAAAATGGTTACTCACACGTTGACCAGCAACCAGCAATTTACCAGCTGCCATATCCTCCCACCACTATTGCCCCAACATTACCGTTGCCGGATCAGGCCGTACCAGTCACTACACAGTCGCTGACACAACCACTGACACAACCTGCAATTCCAGGACAGGTTCAGCCCATACTACCTAAAGCAAACTACAACAGCAGCACGATTCTTCCTAGCCCAGCTTCCAATATGGCATATTTGAATAGCTCACAAGCTCCTACAGATGATTCTGATATAGACGACGAGGTCGACCAGGCAAGAAAGAAGCGGAAAATTCTTGCGTCCAACAAATCCAAGCACTTGAAGAAAGCTGAAGGGGAACCATTCTGGAGACGTGATATTCAATATGACTTTTTGAATTTCTTGTTCAATGATACTCATGCAGCATTTACCAACACTTTCCCAGCGTCGGACCTTCCAGGGGTTAATAACAGTGAAAAATTGACGTTTAGCGAATTATATATCCGTACTTTGGCTGAGTCGTCCAAGTGTTCCAAAGTATTGAAAGAGCGGTTATTAAAAGATAAGGACATGGCCCACGGGGTGGCTAAGGTCTGTCTCTTGGTCAACGCGGGGAGAATGAACACCACCATTAACTTTGTTCCAGAAATGAAATCGACGTTGCGTACTTACCACAGTATTCCTTCATTGCAAATCGATGCTGACGGTAATCCAAAACAATTACAAGATACCCCAAGATTAAAATCAATTTTGAAAGCAGTAGTAGATGATAATGAAGCAAAAGAGTTGGACGACATCTTAAGCAATCCTTCTGCTAAGAAACCCAACACGAATCTTATTCAAATCATCTTTTTGTTGACGAACTACCCTCACAAGATTCCATTTTTTGAGGGTATAGGAAACAATTTTATGGAATTCTTTTTAAATACCAACGTAAATCCACAGAATAGGGCAAACAGGTTATTGTGGTTACTTTATACATACTTGGAGACCGACTTCACTGAGGAGCTGATGAAACTAAATCCATTTGGTGAATCTCTTCCACCTAAAGTACTAGTCAATGAAAATTTAGATGAAGATGACAGTGACGGCAACGAAGATGGCCCGTTCGATATCGACCCAGACTATGAAGTTGAGTATGCCAACAAAATGCAGCAAACAAGAGCAAAGTATTTACTTGAGGAGCACAACATTCACCCAGTTGAATTTGCTTCGAATACCGAGACCACCCAAACTAAGAAGAAACAGAAACGACCAAAAAAGGTATCTCCAGTTGAGCCTGAACCAACTGTATCGGAAGATTTTATAACCAATGAAGCTAAAGTCGAAAATCTTGAGTTCCCAGTCAAGTCACTCAACAACCTATTCGAAAACTATTATCCCGATGCCGAACATGTAGCAAACGATGAACTCAACTTTAATTATCAACAGGTTGCAACGAATACTTCCAGATCATACGTACAAGAAGTCAGAACTGCGTCCAAAGCCTCGACTGCGTCCTTCAACAAAAAGACATCAATCTTGGGAGGTTGGATTTATCGTTATTTCAAGTACAAGCGGTCTGTGGGAAATAAGTTGTTAGGTATGGAATGGGAAGACATTAGATATGATCTCATAAATGGAGTTGAATCACACTTATATCAACAATTCGGACAGTCGTTATTTCACATCACTGAATCAAATTTGGATACGCTAGAGGATGGAATAAGAGAAGACCTTTCATACTTGCCACGCCATGATTTCGATAATGCCAACGAGAAAAACACATTTATCTTGCAGTTGATAAGTTATTGTAATGACTGGTTTGTTAAGTCATTGCACCAACAAGGGGTGAACAGTCGAATTAACATTTCGTTTGATTTAGATAATGATGAGGTGATATTTAGCTAACGGGTGAAAAAGATCATTTACTTAATAAAAGTCTATGTATTAAACTTATGACCAGCATAAAGTTATTAGTGAAATATTTACGATAAGAATTAAACTTATTAATAGTTTATGGATGAAACTCTTCAAAATTCTATATTGAATGAGTTCTTTAAAATAATCTTGAGCGCGTTAACCAAACCGTAGGATTTTGCAAGGTCAACAAATAGATCTTGACAATCAATCAGTCTGTCTTCCTTCGTTATTGACAAATTTAACTTGGACTCACATTCTCCCGTTACTGTATTGGAGAGGACTATTTCCCAATGTAGTGTCAATTCCACCAATTGGGATTCTTTTGTGAATGTAAATGTTAAACTATCAACCAATTTTAGCATTGCAAACAATGTAATTTTATCGGATAATTCTTTTGTTTGAATCAAATCACCGTATCTCATGGAATCAACATTGTTTGGTAAAGCTCGGATTAGTTGATAAAAGATCTCGACCCTTTTGTGAACAAGTTTTGAGAGTGAATTCATTCCATACATAATAAGTTGAATCTTTCTCTGGGGAACGTAATTTGAGAGTAGAATTCGAGAAAATGACGGCGAGAATTGGGCGATGTTGTTTTGGGTAATGGTGATGGCAGAAATGGAATCTGTACGAGATTCGACGATAATTTCAATACCTAGTTTAAATAGTAATGGAGACACCAAAGTGTACCTAATGATTCTAAAAAGTGAGTTATTCAGGTCATCGAGTCTATTCACGGTGGATATGTTTTCCACCTCCAAGTACGGGTAGAACTTTTTGACCAACTGTATCCTCTGCGTCCACTCACTCGATGGGGATACGTCCAACTTGTTCAAAACGTCATCTTCATCGACATTGCGGTTTGTTTCTGCGAAATTGTTGGTGTTTTTCAGAAGAAATTCTGATAGTAGGTTTTGTGTTCTCTGGTGGTGTTGCTTTTGTTTGATTTGATGAATTTTGAGCGTCAACTCTTCGATGTCGTTTCGAAGACGTTGTCTTTGTTTCAATAACGATGTTCGTTTGTCGTTCAATTCCACCTTTTCCCCGGTTTGCTCCATTAGCTGTTTCACCATCGAGTCGGCCTCATCATTGTCGTTCCTCTCGACATTCTTTACCAATTTCAGCCGGTCAAGTTGCAAGATGGAACCTGTCTCAGCATTGTCTCGCGGGGACGTGTTTAGGAAATCAGAAAGCGATGTAATATCCTCAATATTACTCATATAGACTCTGTTTACGTATATGATTTTTATTTTCGCGATAAATTTCAAATTATATAACTATATCAACTCTTTATACTGGCTGCAATGGTTTCGGCACCAGAGTTGAAAAGCGTATGTTGTGAAGAATGAGAAGAGACTGAAGTTATGATTGGTTCAAGGACTGCTACTTGCGATCAGAATTTCCGTGGTTTGGTCGAGTTACTAACGTTATTAAGTACATGGATAAGAAGGTATCAGTCCAGCTAAATGGGAACAGAAAGGTTATTGGCACTTTGAAAGGCTATGATGTACGTATTTGTTTTGATATGACCATGCTGTTGCGTGGGTTTCAGCGTTGTGCTGTTTTATGCTTTTGCTAACATTAGATATTTTTGAATGTCACTTTAATCGATGCATTGGAGGAACAGAAGGATGAAAAGTTAAATATTGGAACCATTGTATGTATAAATAGTGGGAGCTTTTTACAAGATCAAGTGGAAAAAAAGACTATATTTGTCTCAGATTTGATTCAAATAGTACTAACATCTTTAGGTTATACGGGGAAATTCCATCGTTTCATTAGAGGTACGTATTATCCAAGGATTCTATGGAGACGGAATGGTACTAACAAACAGGCACTTGAAAAAATCTAATCTATGTATTCTATGTATAATATCTAATTCTATGGTAATAGTACTGATGTAGTCCCACAACGATCGTGAAACGCAATCGGTTACGACCCGTGGCCACGCTGCACCAACGTGTGCCTGAAGTAATGTACCACTGAGTCACTTCGAGAAGGTCAACTTGGATTCCCTGGGCGAAGCTGATCGAACGATCATACTCCGCGAAAACTTCAAGTGAAACATTGAAACGAAAATCCACTAATGGTGAATACAGATCCAAACTACAAACACGAATCAAATGAATCTTTTGGTCATTTCAACTCCTGCTGGTTTCAAGCCACATTTCTCGTAAAATCCGACATTGGACTGGTCACAGTCCAAAATGACTTTGTAACAGTTCAATTTTTTACTCAATTCAACCAAGCTAGTAATCATAAAGTGGCCCAACTTCTTTCCCTGTTGGTGCTTATCGACCGAGATATCTTCAATATGACCTACGAATCCACAGCTGTGAATCAACTTTCTCTCAACAAGCAACATTCCAGTTGCAACAACAACACCATTTGCGTCAGTGATAACATGTGGATGGAAGATTTCTGGCAACGACGACCAGTAGTTGAACAAATCAGTAAACTGTTCCTGAGAAATATCACCAACGGTGGTCAAAACTTTCAAAGTTTCAGTATAATTATTGGTGAAATCAGATGCTTGCAACTTTCTGAACTCGTATCCTTCTGGTAACGACATTTTATTCCAAATCAAGTGGCTTTCAGATGAAATCAGTGTAAAAAAACCAAGTATGGAGCTATTCACGTTTTACCATACAGTATGTTTATATATAGAAATGCGTAAACAACAACCAAAATAAGCAAATTCAGAAAATTTCACGGAAAATGAGTTGAAAATTCACTTGATAAATTCTACTCAATTCGGGCCAGGCTGGGTCAAGTTAATGAAATTAATGTATAGTAGTGATCACTGATTTAACAACATGATTTTTCTCTACAAGTGGGGAAGTTTGGGAACCGGTTATACTGCCTGCACTTGAAACAGAATAGAACGTAGGCTTCGTCTTCAAACAATGGCTGCGAAAAAGGCATTTTCTCTAATTCCGCAATAGGGTTTAAATCGATTAATGTTCATTAAACTATGTTATATTATTAATATGATTCATTAACGAATGTATCTCTATATAAGACAAAATGCAAGTCATAACCATAATTCTTATCCTGAGAATTGTGATAAATGATCGTGAATTGTTTGAAGGTCCCATCTTTTTGTAATATTCAACTCTAACGTCCCCAATACCGTGTTGTATAATTGGAGGTACTTTGTAGGAGTACAGTTACAATACTCCTTCCACTTTTCTAGCAAATCCTCGAGTGCCTTTTGTCTTTCAGTATCAAACATCGATGGAGACAGAAAAGATAAGTTTTCCGGCAACTTGTCTTCTTTTTCATCTGCATCCTCTTTTGTACGGAAAATCCACTCAAGCAAACATGATTTCGCCAATTCATGTCTATTAAACTTACCAGCGGTTATAATAGCTCGTAATCTGGGTTCGTACTGATGTTGGAAAGGTAATTTTCCCACACACATGGTGTATATAAGCACACCAAGGGCCCAAATGTCCGCCAGTGGTCCTAATGGGGGAGGTGATGGTGAAAGTAGTTCTGGACTTGCGTATGGTAAGGACCCAATGTGAGAATGAGGTAAATCAGAATCAATTCCTATCTCATTCGCTGCTTCTTTATCTTTAAACTTCAACAAAGAACTCTTACGCCAGCTGTTTGTCGGAGCTAAATCAACTGATTGCAATGAAGGACCATGTAACTTCTCCAAATTGGAGACTCCGATTTTTGAGTCATCATTGAAGTCAAACTTCAAGTTCTTAGTGCTGACACTTTCACCTCCTTCATAAGGTCTCCGGAGTTCCGTAACTGAAGATTTACTTCTGATATATAAGGTTCCATCGTCTTCGTCATCTTCTTCATCACCCTCAACTTGTGCTCTCAGTCTGATCGACGCTCTTCGTGCATTTCTAGTATTGAAAAACCTGGACATTCCAAAGTCACATAGAATCAATTTAAAATGATGGTGCTCTTTATCTTTGTTTTCCACTAAAACATTTTCTAGCTTCAAATCTCCATGAACTATTCCTTTATCATGCATGTACTTCAATGCATCGATGATTTGAAGCGAACACTTTGCTACTTCTTGTAACCTCATGTCTTGGCTCGAAATCAGAAATTCTAAATCCCCGCATGTGTTCATGATAGACCCATTGAATACACCCCAAGATGACACCAAGTCAAACAAAGTTCCACCATAGATTCTATTGGTGATACAAAATATAGCGGTTTCTGTTTCAAGACTTTTCAATAATGGCAAAATATTAGGATGGTGTAATTCTTTCCAAATTTTGATTTCCTTACGGAATACTTCAAGTACTTTAGGGTTATTCTGCTTTGCTATCGAATTTGGCGTAGACCTTGGTGACGGTGTTGACTCATCTCTAACTGATTTCACAATTTTGATTGCACGAACTGTAGAATGTCTATCAGTACATTCCCGAATTGTACCCCATGCACCAAAGCCAATCACTTTTCCTAATTCATGGCCCATTACTACTGCACCCTTCTCATCAACGTTAGTTTTAACTGGGGGCTTCTCTTGCAATTTTTTCAAATCGGTAGACGACATTTGTAATAACCTACCAGCAAGAGTATTAACACTTGAGCATCTTGGTCTTCTTACAAAACTATTGTTGTTACTTGACCCTCCACTTTTTGATCTAAATGAATTAAAACTGTTCCCGTTTTCTTGCAAATAGCTTTTTGCAAAAAGACTGAACTGAGAATAATCAATTGAGTCTGAAAATGAGGTGACAAGTCTTTTTCTTTGAGAGTATGGCAAATCATTGAAATTTTCTGGTAAACTGCTCAAAATTGATTCATAGTTGATATCTCCAGTGTTAGGGTCAACCACCGACGATTTCCGCCTTTTTGATTTATGATCATTATCAGTTCCATCATTTTTGGATGTATCAGGAGATGTTAATGTTGTTGTCGAATCATTCATAGATGTTTTCGTGTTCAATTGATTCTTGGTCATATTAGTTGTAGTTGTTGGAGATGTAGCTACTGATTTAGCTTCAACCAACGAATTTGGGTTTCTTAATTTCATGTACTCTGAAAGCTTCGAGTAGGAAAATTTCCCAGCATTATACTTTCTAGATTTAATAGGCTGTGGTGCCACTGATGCATGCAATTTATTCAAGTCGAGGTAGGAAGCGTCTCTACTTGATGGTGTATTTGAATGGCTTGTAGTGGTCGATCTTGAGGTATGTTTTTCAGGAAAATTGGTATAGTTGTTGTTGTTGTTGTCAGAATTAGACCTTTCCGAAAGATTTTGATCAGACCGATTGTTCCATTGATATAACAAGTTAGAGAAATCTAATCCAGGAATGTACTCATCCTCAATTCCACCAAAAAGAGCATTATCATCTTGAGAAATAAAAGGATGATTATGATCATTCTCGTCTGATAGAATGGAATTGGATCTGCTCACATGAGGTCGAAGCTTTCCGTCATCATATAAACGATGTCCTGTTTTATCATCGAAATTACTGGTTTCTGACTCCGAGTAGATACGTTTCAATTTGAATTTATTTGGATCCGATTGATCTAGTTTACTGTTTTGCAACTGGGACGATAAAATCGATTTTGTTGGTCTTGTTTGCTGTGAAGGATCTGCCAATTGCGTAGACAAGTTCGACGTCACGGATGGCCGACTTCCAGGACTTGATTTCGATGGCAACAATGGTGGGGCAGTCATTTCAGATGCATTAGACATTGAACTTTGTGATGGTAATTCTGGTGGTACAGTCAAACCTCTAGGAAGAGTATGATCCGACGCAGATGGCGACAGTTTTCGCGAGAGATGAGGTGGAAGATGGGCTGTAGTAGTCGCATTGGGGATATCGTCAGGGAAGTATGTGGGGTTCACCGGATGATGATCATGGTCTGTGTTATCTTCAAATTCTTTAATCTGAAAGTTGCAATCATCCAAAATATTGACAGTCGAAACCTTAGGTTTCGACTTGAATCGAATGTCCATAAAAAAACCGTAAAAAACTGGTAAAAATAGGCGCGTTCCAGTCAATTACCAATAGAATAGATAAAATTCCAATCGAAATGACAAAAATGCTACCAATGTACCAATTCTATTTCAAATACTATAAAAAAGTAACGTACTTTGGATTAATAGCATTTTCCCACTGTGTGACTATGACTTCGCACGGGGGGATTGCGACATTTGCTCTGAATAAATGTCGCGTCCAGGTTACCCCAGAAAGAATAAATACGCCGAATATCGCACTAAATCGCACAGAAAAATGTCACAAATTTTCTTCCATGGCGGCGACGTTGCACGGCTCGACTCCCCACCGCCAGTCCCCACCGAAACATCGCAACCAATATCAGTACTCGGCAAAATTTCTACTCTTTTTAAAATTACAATTTCTATAGACCACTTCTAAAGCTGCATGCAACGATATCGGTACCCATATTCTCCGAGGACAGAGTAGTCTGTAAAAATGCATTTGGGAATTTGAATGAGCCAGCAAAAGGAAGTAACGAAATGTTTGAGTCATAGACTGCATTGAGCCTTTTATTTTATCTGATCTTTAATGTCGGTTAATTTAGACTAAGCGAGAGAACACTACTGAATTACTACTACCATACTCTAGTGCCATAATAGTTTACTTTATATTGAAACAAATTACGTGCATCTGACGACCTGCTGGATTAAACCGCACAAACTATTTTCTGATTGGGAAGTAATTTGAATACTTAGCAGAATATCTTTTCAGTATTTTCTGGATATTATTTTTAACTCCACGAACTGAATATATGTTTAGCTGGCATGTAAAGATATATGATAAAACTACACATGACCGAATATATATAGTACTTCTACTACCACAATTGATTAATATGATTGCATTACCAATTGCTGCATTGTATGCCTAATAGTGCAGTTTAGAACCACAATGGAAGTTCACATTAAGAATATTTTTGGACAACCAATATTGGGTTTCGCCTCCCAATTTTAGGCAAATAGACAAGAGATTAATAATTAGTACTTCAACAAATTGCATTGGCACAAGACCTTTTGATACGAATTGAACAAAAAAGCTGATCACTGTAAGCAATAAACTTGAACCGGGTGTTACACAATATAGAATCCCGATCCAGACCATAGTTTATTTCAACGTAATTCTCTTTCTTGTGGTTGAAATATTTTAAATCAATTTAGATCTCACCCTTCAGAAAATTCAATAGATTTCTGATACTGTAGGCAGAGATAACCAACAAAACTATACAATTAAATCTAGTTAGTGACTCCGAGAATTTCGAAGACTACGATGGTGATCCTAAATAAACATTAGAAAGTACTGAGCAGAAAACCACTACTGATAAAGATTGTGGCTTTGACGCAGATCTACCCATAGTGAGCAATAAAGATATTTTAGAAAGTCACCGACTGA
>JAKTVY010000036.1:0-21273 GCA_030560805.1 Suzukiozyma palmioleophila | reverse complement strand
GTCATCTTGCACAGACATTGGCAAAGATTGAGAAAAATGTGACACATCATCTTGCACAGACATTGGTGAAGATGGAGAAGAATGTGATACGTCATCTTGCACAGACATTGGCGAAGGTGGAGCTTGGATTTCTGTGTAATGGCCCTTAGATGGTGGGGAAACAGGACCCACACCAATGGATCGCTGGAAACTCGAGCCTTTGACAACAGACTTCTGTGTCCTTTCGTCAGATATAAACGGAAATTCACGTTCATCAAAGCGGACATTGATGGCACTGATAACTTGGCCATCATTCGGTGTATAGATGTGGTAAGCTTTTCTATTAGCGTCGTAGCCCACAAAAACCCCTTTAGATGCAGTGGGGCTCAATTTACTGTCACGCACATCACGAGGTATATTAACATACGCAGCACAACCATATGCGCGTAAGAATGTGTAATCAGGATCACGGCCTGTATATCTATGAAACGGAGTATCATTGTGAATACGTTTGCAGGGCAAACGGTTAAGAAGATAGCTCGCAGTCTGGACTGCGTAAGACCAGAGGCACGTAGGAACATGGCTATCATTTAAAAGAGTACGTGCCATTTGAATAATTGTACGAATATAACGTTCAGCAACCCCATTTTGATACAGATGATGGGGCACTGTAAACTGGTGTGTGATTCCTTCACGATTACAAAATTCTTGGAAGACAGTATTACGGAATTCACCACCATTATTGTTCAAGTTTTACTTTAGTAGCTTGATAATTCATATTTACTATGTCTAAACTTATTTACTAAACAATGATGATAATCCCTTAAGGAAAACAAGACAGGGATATCATGAGAGGAATACTCATATTTATAATGATAAATATGAGTTTTTACATAAATTATATAAAATTAATTTTAGCACATCTTTGGCTGTTTAGCCAATCAGATTATTGAGTATGAGTAGCACCTCATCATAACCTGAGAATGAAGTAATTCCACGTGAGTTGGTTAGATCTAAATTCCATTCAGTATTCTGTAATTTAGATACTTCGCTGATTAGGGCTTGGGATTAATATTCAAGGGAATATTTAATGTGCAGTATACAACCCCCATATTCTATCAATATATGAGACATTGCATTTTAACATATTCCAACATTGCATTTTAGCATATTCCAACAATACTGGAATTTCATATTTCAATGTATTCCAACTTCGGGAATATTTGAATTCTACATTCCAATTCTGGGAATAACCGAATTCCAACACTTTTTAGGGAGTTCTTGAACTCCAGGTTTCCCCAACTTTGAGGATATATGAAGTCTTGCCTTTAGATTCTGGGAATATTCGAATCCCACACATTGACATTGCTATTGTCATCCTAATTAAAATTCTCTTATTAAATTGACATCGTCTTCATTATACGTTTGCCCAACTGGTAAGAACATAGTTGAATTTGCTTATATTTTGCTTTACGTATCAATTCTTTTGTTTGTTTGTAATAATGTTTTGATGATCTTGTTACGAGACAAAGGTAACAAATGATTTATAATAAATTATAATTCCTTTCATATCTGGTTTAAAAATTCTATTAACGGTGGAATTGTGAATCTGATTTCTAATTCGATAGACTATATTAGATTTTATATTTTCCTCTAACTTAACGTTTTTTTTGAGAGAACATGTCCTCTTCAGGTTAAGAGGTGGTTAATAACTATGATTATTTTGTATCCTTTATTTTCTTTGACACTATTTCATGTCTTAATCTTTTGAAGGGTTGTATCTCTGGAATTTGTACTTTATATAAACTTGTTTCTTCAATCAAAGTCCATTGATCAATATATGAGAACTCTAAAATTAATCCACACTATATTTTTCGCCTATGCATTATTGGTTATGTGTATTAACTGTTCCATATATTCTATTATTATTGTTATTTGTCCTCGTGTAATCTCTATGTCGTATTTTATTAAATTATATTTTTCATTACAAACTACCAAATTCATCACAATTTTATGAATACTTCTCTGTCTTGTTTTCTTGGAGGTCATTAAACATGTTATTCAATATGAGAGGAGTTGTATTCAGCCGTTTCTTATTGACTAATCCAGTAGAGTGCTCAGTTTATAGTATATTCATATTTATTAATATTATGTAGAAGTATGTTCTGCTTGTGTATACGACTTGTTTAAATATTCTAATTAACCGAAATTAGAAAACCCTATGCATTCATTAACTTAAACTGTGAAGTACTATATCAATTCCTACAATTTCACCCCAGAAATTGATTAACTGCTCACATTAATCAAACAGCTAAGCTTGATACACATTTGCAGGTAGGGATTAATCTTATTTCATGGAAGTTTTCGTTATTCCTGTAAGTTTACTAATGTTTTACAGTATGCTGTTGTCCAAACTTAAATCATACGTGAAATTGTGACCTCGAAATGTGAGAGTAAAGTTTCAAATTTTTGATCTGTAGCATATGAATAGTGTCACTGCAATTCGAATTTGTATGAAACCTAAGAAGGTAAAGTTGGGCATTTCATAGTAAAAGATTTAGGAATTTGTTGCGTAGGAAGGACATCTTTTAAGATAAATCCATATTTTCATTTTCAATGCAGAATTAGCATAGGTTATTCAATTTCTTGTTTACTCTGTTAAATGAAAGGTGTCTGATTTATATCTTCTCCTAACATAGAAATGCGGTGTTGATCCTATAAAGAAAACTGTAGATGTTCATTATTTTTTCACTCGCTTAAAAATATTCAATCAGTCAGCATGTTTCTTCTTTGGCATTACAATCGGGCAACAAAGACATAAAATGTAATATTTTGTACAAAGGTCGTTAGATTCGTACAAAATGATGTGTCAATTTAGCTAGAAGTCGATCTATTTAAGGAAATAATCTGTTAATTGAAATAAGCCATCAAATCTTGATAGTGAGTTGTTGTGAATAGATTTTAATTCGGTAATAGTTTATGACAGGTTAGTTTCCCCGAACAAAACGAAAAAAACTTTTTCTTTTGCTTTCATCCTTATGTTCAAAATTTTGGGAAATTTTTTAAGAAAGTGTCTATTTCTTTGAAAAGTGATAAATAAAAGAGAGTAAGGTCAATAGATTCTTAGTTCCCATATGAAACAATTTGAATTTGTCAGAGCTTTATCAAATAGCATGCTTATGTGTGCTTGAAAAAACTACCTAAGCAAGGACAACCTAAGTTCCGTTTTTTTCGGGCACGTACCAAAATCATAAACGGAATCATTTCTGCTATCTTTTGTGCAAGTGAATCCATAGGAGAGCTTGGCCATTCAAGCGGCTTCAACAAAAATGTTGGTCAATAGAGGCTGGTGTTACTCCGCTCTTGAACAATAGTTAATTGACGGACTATATTGACTCTCCAAATTTTTATCCGCTAATAACAATGCATTTGGAGTTTCAATTAATGCCACAATAAATGCCGCATGACGTCGAATTGTGGAGATAATGGCGCAATATTTATCCGATAACAACATCTTATTAACAAAACGATTCATCTTGTGTTGAACACCACTGCATGAATCATGCATGTTAACCACGTGCATGATATTATGACAGTACCGAAATCGCCAAGACCAAAACGCATGCAAGAGAACGGTTGCCAAGAGATTGTTCAAGGGCATAAATTTTGCAACTGGTTGAACAATCTACTTTTAAACGTATACAACTCTAAGTATTTGTTTAATGTTTTGAATGTTTGATGTATCTTACCAATTCAATTGTACGGCAATTTCTCGTGCAATCGGAAAAAATATCCTGAAATATTAATTGAGACCTCACAGGCGAATGGCACTCAAAATATTTTCATCTTGACACCAAGTTTGACACTTGAGTTTTAATGCCCATTATATGTTAGACTGATGTTGCAATCTTTGATGTTGGAGCTGAATTGTGAAGTAGACTACGATTTGTGTTGTGAAACTTACCTTTAGAGCTCCTACACAAAAAGTTTGGAATTATTATGGCGCAACAAATAATTAGTCTCTGATAACAGAAATTCTCCTGCATTATTGACAGATGTACGGCACAAGGATGAAAAATAATCTTATCAACTGATTAGTCCGGAAATTTAGTATAAATAGACAAGTTCATTGAACTTTGGTAATTGTTCCTACATTGACTCTATAGTACAATGTCTAAACTTGAAGCTGTGAAGAGTATTGGGTCTTCATTTGTACAAGAAAACGGAAATGTGCTTACTAAATTTGCTGATGCACTGGGAGATCACTACAACGTTTCTCTTGAAGAATTTTTGAATGAAGCTAAACTTCAGAGGGAACGTGAAGCTTCTGAGGAATATAGTCAATCTGCTCCGACAGTTCCATTGTTTGCTCTTCTTAAAGGCAAGGTAAAAAATCTTAACGAAAATGAAAAAGAGGAAACTACGGAAAAGATATCAACTGCTTCTGAAACGGATAGTCTTGAGAATGCAAATAGGATGCTTAGGTCTGCATCCTGGGGCTCTGTATTTTATTTGATAACAACTGATATTCTTGGTCCCACGAGTGCACCATATGCTATATCACAGCTTGGGTATGTTCCTGGAAGTTTATTGTATTTCTTGTTTGGAATTTGTGCTGTTTACACAGGTTTTCTTTTATGGAGAATGTTCTTGAAATTAGACTCTTACAAGTATCCTTTGAAAAACTATGGAGACCTTGTTGGAAGAGTGTGCGGAAAAGAAGCCAGAATTTGTATTGATATTCTTCAATCCATTCAGTTGGTATGTAATGTGGCAGTGATTATCCTTGGTAACGGTATGGGTTTATCTCAAATTGCCAAAGGTAAAGGTTGCTACACTGTTTTGATTTTGGTATGGGCGTTAGCTGGTATGATTGTGGGGCAGATTCGTTCTTTACAGAAATTTGGTTTCCTAGCAAATATCGCTATCTGGATGAATGTGTTTGTGATAATTGCCACAATGGCTTGTGTTGCTCATTCCGAACCAAATTATGTTGCGGCCCTTGGTACAATGGGTATCCCAAAGGGACCAAAAGTTGTTCAAGTCATTGTGAAAGGAGGTAGCGGGACTGCCTTCACAAATCAATTGACTGCATGTATGAACATCGTCTATTCTTATGGAGGTGCAATGGTTTTCGTTGAGTTCATGTCTGAAATGAGAAGACCCTGGGATTTTTGGAAAGGTATGATTACTGCTCAATCATTCATTTTCTCACTTTACCTTCTCTATGGATTATTTGTCTATTCTCAACAAGGACAGTTCGTTATTAACCCTGCTAATCAAGGTATTAGTGCATATGGAATGCAGACAGCTACGAATGTGGTGAATTTAGTATCTGCGCTTATCGCCGCTGGTCTTTACGGTAATGTTGGTATTAAAGTTCTTTACACCACATTTATCCAAAAGATTTTCAAAACTCCAGATTTAAATACCAAGGTTGGAAGATTTATTTGGATTTTCATGGTCTGTACCTACTGGGGAGTTGCGTTTGTAATTGCATCTGCTATTCCTGAATTTTCTGCGTTAACTGGTCTAGTCGGGGCAGTTTGTATTTTGCAATTTACTTACACATTTCCACCATTGGTTAAATTAGTTTTTGATTTGAGAGTCGCAGCATTGAAAAATGGTTCAGCCTACGACACGAACTTGTCTATAATGGGAACAGTTTTTAAATGGCTTCGTGCGTATAAAGAAAACTTCATGATGAATAGCGCCCACTTGTTTCTTTTTTTGGCTGCATTGGCAACTGCTGCCCTTGGTATATATTCGAGTGCCGAATCTCTTGCACACGCATATTCAACTGGGGTTGCTACTTCGTTTACTTGTAAATCTCCTGTTGCATAAAACAACGTGTGTTTATAAATATATATGTTAATATGTTGATTCCATGAGTATTGCAACGCAATAATAGAGAACTCAACATATTGTGTAACAAAGTTGATAGTTGGAAGGGAATCAGAAATTTCTGAACTGGTGTATTATTACCTATTTGAAATGTTCATCAAATCTGTACGATCAACAAATATATTCAAACAATCAACGCGACCTAAATCCCACAATGATCCCGTTAGAATTAAAGATTGGTAAAAATTATTCTTCATCATCACTATTATCATCTCTATAACCGAATTTTCTAATTTCACCTAGTCTCTTTCTTGCAGCATTCAACTTATTTTCAAGTTTCAAAATTTCAACTTGTTGCTCCATTTCTGCCGTTTTACCTTCATAAGGTGTTAACTTACTGAGGTCAATATCATTCGTAGCTGCTTCATCTTTCGCAAGTAAACTTTGTACCTTTGCAACCAAAGATTTACATGCACTTGATACTTTGCTAGAGGCGAATTCGAGGTTATCTTGAGTTTTTGAAACAAAGTTTGCTTTCACACGAGAAGCAGCAACTAACTGCGCAGTAGATGCAGCCACTTCGTTTGAAGCAACAATCAACTGTTCGTGAGAGTTTGTTTCTCTAAGAACACCATCAGCAGTTTGAATCAAAATGTTTGTAGCACCAGCAACAGCCTTCGAAGCACTAACCAAGCCCTCTGTCCATCTGCTGTTTTTTCTGTAATATTCTGTCTTCGATTGGTTTCCTCTTCCTTTGCTGACAATTTCCTTTTGTGATTCTACAGCTGCTGTTACTAAGAATGTAACAGCATCCGTTACAGCCTTTGCTGCCGCGATCAAAGCTTCATGAACTTCAATGTTTGTTCCTTGAATTTTAGGATTTTTAAGTAAATCATAGAGAAATTTAGACGCTTGTTCTACTGCGAGTGCAGTATCCTCCATTTCTTTTGCGACTATATCATCCAAGTTTTCCAGTTTGATATTCAATGATGATTTTGTTCTCAAACTGTCAACAAAATTTCCCAAACTTTGCAATGTGGCTTGTACCAGTAAGTTACAATCAATTACCTTATCGATTTTGTCTTCATCATCTTCAAGAAGGTTAAGTTTGTTTGATTTTATTTCTTGGAAAAAGAATTCAAACGAGTTTAAAGCTTTCGATACCAATGTAATTAATTGTTCTTCTTCAGGCTTTGGAACTCTGCTACCAACACCTTTTGCATTTAACATTAAATCATTTAATTTTGATGTTAGCTCGGAACTTGTAACGATGATATCTGAATAGCTGGTGTTATCATCAGCATATGAATTTTTTCCATCCACTATAAAACTGTTGAATGTAGATGAAAAATCATTAGCGATTTCCGAGCAAATTTCAATAACTGATTGCAAATATTCCGGTGATGAATTTAAATTACCAGCATTGATTGAAGATGAAAGTTCCTGTTTAGTATCTTGAATTCTTTTAATATTATTCTCCAAGAACACATCTAGTAAATTGATAAGTTTATCAATGTTTTGTAACAAAATATGATCAATTTGGGCATTTACGATATCGTCAGTGTCGTTGTTAGACAAAGCTAATTGTCTCAAGGCACTGTCTAATGATTCTTGAGCAATTTCCAAGTCCATTTCCTTTTCCTTCAACTTTTCTTTTAATGCCTCAGAGTCATTATCCTGTAACTGTGCCTTCAAAGTTTCCAACTCAGTTTTATGTTTCGCCATGATTGTAGATAAACCCAAAGACTGTAACTTTCCTGATTCAGTTGCTTGGTCTTGCAACTCACGAATTTCCGCTTGTAACTTTTCAATTTCATGGTCTTTGGCAATTTTCATACGATCCAAATCTAATCTTGCCCGATCACGTTCACGGATCAAATCTGCCAATTCTATGTTCTTAGACTTCAAGTCCTTTTCGTATTTTTCTTTTTTCATGACAGATTCTTGCGCACTGTTAATCTTTTGTTGAATTTTCTTGAATTTCGATAATAAATTCAAATGTTCTTGACGCAATTGTGAATACAATTTTGCAAGACTCTCATATTTCTTGGTCCAGTTCTGTATTTGTTGTTCTAAGTTATTGATTTGTTCATCTTTCGATGCAATTTGCTGAGTAGCAGTATTGTTGAACGATGCCATCTCAGTTTCTAAGCTTTTGACTCTAGAGTCATATTGTTGCAACAACAGTTGATCATTGTCATATTGGTTTTTAAACATAAGTAGATCGTGCTCCAATTCAGCCACACGGGATTGATGTTGCTGGGTCTGTTGCGCTTGCAAAGCTTGTTGTTCCTGTAAGAATCTTTGTTCTTGTTGACGTTGCTGTTCTTCAAAAAGCTGCTGCTGTTGGGCTTGTTGTTGTAATTGTCTTTGACGTTGCATCTCCAACTCTTGCTGGATACGGGCTTGTTCTTGTTGTTGTTGCCATAAATAACCTGTCTGTTGAGATGCTAAATGGTCAACAGTTGGAGGAGGTGTTGGTGTTGGCGCAACAGCAGGAATGCTTTCTTCTGCAGGGACAGATGGTGCTCTTGAGATTGGCTTTCCGTCATCTGTCACACTCAAGTTAGGTGGATTGCTTGGCAAACGAGGGATACTAACTAAACTAGCCAAAAACTTGATAGCATGGCAATCAGTATAAAAGTCTCTCAACATGAAATGCTGCGAATCAAATCTCTCAAACAACCCTTGCAAAGCATCGTCTTGCCCCAACTGCTGGTACATTGCTCTCAACATCGACGTACAGAACTTGTAGATCCCATATGATTCGGCAATTAATGGCACCAACGCACTAACCTTACAGAGATTGTTCGGAGTCTGATGAATAGTAGCAAAGATCAACTTCTGCATATCGTTTATCGCATCTTGCAAATCCATCAATTGAAGAATAGCCTCGAATCCCTCGTTAGGATCGTTCACCGCCCTCAACGAAATATACTCCTCGTACTCAAACGTCCCGTTATAACCAGGATTGTTGCGATGAAAATCCAATTTCTGCAAAAGATACTTGACATACTGGCTAATCAACCTCCCATATGGCGTTCCGTGAGTAGGAAACACAGTGCCCAAAGACACGATGAAGTCCCGGTTTCTATACCCATCTTTCAACGTGTTAGGGTGTCCTTCCTGCAAAACCTTGTGGATCACAATCAATGCCTTGAACAATTGAATCTCGTCGCTCTGCAATGGCTGAACTTTGATAGCATTCCAGAACGCCCGTGAGTTCTTATGGTCCCAGGTGAAAACAATACACGATCTGACATGCTTTCTTTTGGGGGGAACTTCCTCGGGATTGCAAGCTTTTTTCACACTAATCTGCAAATCAACCTCAGCACGGCTCATTGTGCTTGATGTCTACTTGACCACTTGGCGACAGCTATCCGTGTTGCTGGCGAGGTTTCACCAACGTTTGGCCTGGACAATATGCAGGCGGTGATCCTCCCTTCCGCGCTACCATTTACGGAACCGGGCAGTACTGGGGCTACTTTGGCGGTGGTTGGGGCGTAATTGGCGTGTAATTGGCGTGTAATTGGGGTGTAATTGGGGTGTAATTGGCGTGTAATTGGCGTTTGCATTAGTGGTACTACTATACTAGATAAATAAGGACGCGGTTGCGTCTGCAATACGTAGAGCGGCGCAGTGTCATTCGTACGATTCTTTTCGTCTGTCGGCCGGGCACAGTGCCTACCTGCAGTCAACCTCTACGAGCCATGCCTACTGAAGACTCAGAACCAACCCAATCAACGGGATACCGTCTCATGGTTTTCTGTACCTAGTCTTTCCAATGTCCAATGGAACGTATTTGTACTTGATCATGTGCTGGATTTGCTTTCTCATGGTGAAGGTGAACAAGATGATGAAGTACATCAACAAGATGGGCCAGAACACAGGAATGTCGGTGATGGAGAACTGACTCAAAACCAACGACAACGTCGTGGCCCTGGTAGCGTTGTACCAGAATTTGAACTCAGGCAACCTTCTAATGAACGGTCTGAACTCGTCCTCCTCGTCGTCGTTGGCGACATCTTCTTCTCCTACACCCTCCTCGATGGACTCATTTCTCATTTCCTGTTCCAACGAAGGATCGAACTTTGGCGTCAAAAACGCAAGGAAAAGATTCAACAAGTAAATTCCTAATGCATAGCATATTATGTACCATCCCTGACAGAGGAAGATACGTAACAAAAATACAAATAACAATGCCAAAAATCCACACCATCTGCCGACGGTATGAGGCACCGACTGATCCAAGTATTTCTGGTACATCATCTGGGCCTTTTTGAAATTGACATATACAACATTGTTTTCAAGGCTACTGCCTTCGAATTCAAACGCCATGGTAACTTACGTGGGGGGCAATTCAAACTTCAGTTTGTTATACGTGGAATAAACTTTGTTGCACGTACAAAACTTTAGCGGATTTTCACATAACCGAGCATGTCCTGCACAGCGACCAATTTATTACGATGGTTTATATTGAATGGATATTTACAGAGGATGGGAGGCAGACGGAACAGAAAGCTTAGTTGGCATACGCTTGTTTTGGTCTTCCAACCAAGGTGGTCTTTCTTGTCTTTTCGTCGAAAATTCTTTTTACAATGACTCCTTTTGGAGGGTTTTCCGGATCGATGTCGGTGATCACAGACTCGGCAACAGTCAATGGTATAACTTCAGGTAAGTACTTGTTTGTTAACTTCAACTGTGTTCTGCTGTCGAAAATCCCCGGTGTTTCGATCAATTTGGCGATTTCTGCTCTGTCCTTTTGTGAAAGTAGTTTGTTGGCGTAGTTGGATTCGAGGGTATTTTCGATTTCTTGAGCTTGTTGTGCTCTGGCTTCTTGTGTGACGTGCTTGTAGAGATTACCTTGTTTGCCGACATCAATTAACTTGTCGGTGTTATCTGCTATGGCACAGTATTTTTCTCGTAATTCTTGGTATACTTCTTGAGTGATTTCGCCTCGGTTTAACTTCAATTTCAAGTCGTACACGTAACTGAAAGTCACTTGAGTTTTGGCTTCAGCTAATGATTGTTGTTCTAACTTGACTAATTCGGAAATGTTGTACAATCTTTCGAAAATCAACTCCAATTCGGAATCGTTGTATTCAAGATTAAATTGGTTAATGGAGGTTTTGTACTCTTGTATTCTTTGTTCTTTCAAAATCTTACTCAGCTCGATATCTTTTTGTAATTGTTCTTGCGCTAAGGTTTCCTTTCTGCTCATATGTTCTTCTTCTTGTTGAATTGATTTTTCATCCAAAAGTGGCTCGTACCCGAATCTTCTAACACGGGGCTCGAAATGTGGTGTAGGCAATTTCAAATCTTTCTTTAACGCAACTCCAACATACTTTCTCAATGGGTGAAATGGATCATAGTAGAATCTAACGTACCCCGGTTCAAGAGCAAAGATGGTGTGATCTCTCCCAATACCAACATTTTCACCAGGATGAATTTTGGTACCTCTTTGTCTCATGATAATTTGCCCAGTTTTCACGAAATTTCCTTCATAAGCTTTTGGACCTAATCTTCTACCAGCAGAATCGTTCTTGTTGGTTCTAGACCCGGAAACTCTCTTGGTGGCAGTACGAACTTGGTTAACCTGGTTTAAGCTGGAAACCTGAACATTAAGGCCCTTACAACCAACAGAGAGCCCATTGAACCTAGTTACAAGACTCGATGACATCGTAACAATCGCTATCCGGTTGGTGAAAATTTGTATCAAATTTTTCAATTGAAGAGTTCTCACGAAATTGAAAAAACCTGGTCACGTGGATTTCGTCAACTTGGTTTCTTCAAAGTTACTAGTTGTGGGCTTGGGCTCGTCAAGGGGAATATGTGCCAGTCTAGTGTTGATGAGACGTCCAGTTTGGAATGAGCGAGAAATTAAGAAACTCGTTTTTTCAACGATTTTGGACCCATATTGTAGACCCATCTTGTATGAACATTTGTAGGTTACAGAAGTTCTATATTTGAAGACTTCAAAGGCAGAGGTTCAAACCACAATGTTCCAGTTGTGTGACTACTTCTGAATATTGTTCTTGCTTATACCACATATGGATGACGTATTTGTCCTGATCACGAACCAGAAGAATTTGTCCGGACAAGTGGCCCATTGATCAAGGCGGTGTTACCGAGTAGGAACTGCTGAACTCTTGCCCTCTCAGGTCAACAGGAGGACACAATGGCATATAACCGCAAAGTCTGTGACAAATGACCATACAGTTATTCGTTGGTGCTATTTTACAGGGGTGCACTGGACAGAAGAAAACGAATGATGGCAATGCCAAAGGCTGCGGGAGTCGACTCACTGAGCTGATTCGACAGCACCATTCTCATACTACTGTCCACATGGACATCGTCGAACTAAGTAACTGGAGGTGGCGGTGACACAATTTGTAAATTCCAATTTTCGAGCTGGTTGCCCGATTAGTAAAGACGCTCTATGTATGTCTACATGTTGTAACATGAACACAAACCTCTTTGTGCATTTCTGGAGTCCTACATTTGTTAGCACTCAGAACATTCATTCTGACCTATTTTAATGAGCACCATAATCCATAATCAATATACTATGTACCCATTCTAGCCTTGTTTGAATAGTTCCAAAACTTGGATTGCCAAGTCGTGGTCCTGTTTCTGGGCCAAACCACTAATGGTAAATGCTCCTACCACACCATCAAAGGACGTTATTCTAATAGGAACACTACCTCCGTGGCAAGCATAATCTGCTTCGCTAACAAAAAGTCCATCTTCCACAGATTTGCCCTTTAATTGTAATTTTTGACCCATGTACCAACTCGAAGCACCAAATCTAAATACTGTCAGACGCTTGCGTCTCACCCATTCGTCGTTGTCTGTGGTACATTTTGTGCCTACAACAGTATGGAACAAAACCTGTCCACTTATCAATGTAATGTCTATCACTACTGATTCGTCCGGATAAGCACGGAGAACGGTATCTCTAGCTAACATGCCCAACTTCCATGCTGCCTCCAGATTAAATTCCCTTAATGTTCCGGCAGAAACTTCTTCTTGTTCTATTTGTTTCAATGCATCCATTGCTCAATTATTGGTAGAATAATGATTGAAACCTGGGATTCAACGTTTATATAAGGTAAGGTTATAAATAGGAATTTTTTACCAAACAATGAAAAATTCAATTTCGGAACGGACTAGTCCTCAAAGCCAGTATTTGTCCTGGGGTAGAATTTAGGTGGTATTTTTCGGACGTTCATTTTGGTGGACTGGAAGCTGTTTATGCCACGAACTCTTGCTGGTGTTCCTCATATCAGCTTCAAGGTGTCGCTGGACTAAGGTGGAAGGAACGATTTTAAAACGTCGAGCACACGCATGTCGGCTGAAAGAACAATAGAAATCGGACGTAGTTAATTGTGCATGGGCGAACATTGTACGTGGTATTGTCGTAGTGTCAACGATTCGGCGTCAGCGGCCAGTAGCCTGGTTGCTGAAGATTTCTGGTCGATAGACGAGTCTCTCTTGACCCTTCGTCTACTGACAGAATAGGTTGTTTTTGATGCATTCAGACTTGGAGAGCCTTCCACTTTGCTCCAACTGTACCATCTACGGAAGATGCTCCTTAACTGCGCTAGGCTACCATCTACCAATAATGACGAGGAATTGCACACACAGTATGTCCAATAGTATTGCTCATAAATGCTTGGTAATACCGAGTTATTTCATTGAGAACCAAGATGTCTGTAACCTGAACTCAGTAACACCAGCCGTTCAGTATCGACTTGCAGCTCTTAAGCAATCGATCTATACTACTTTCCCCCAAGTAGCCAACCTAGATTATTACCTGCAACGAAACAATACTACTACCAGAAATTATACCGTAGACTTTCCCTCCCATCAACAATAGCCCCTCCTTAACCTTTCCAGACCTCATCAACTGCGAACTCCCGCTAACTCTGCCTTCTCCAATCATTCTGGTTGCAAAACCACCGAGACACGCGACAATGTCGTGCAACCTTCCGCCGCATCACGATAATGTCTCACTCGTCCTGCGCATTGGTAAACGCGTAAAATAAGAGATTTTGGTAAGCGACAAGGATCACCACATGCTTACCATCACCAGCAATGTGTCAGACCAAACGGAACCATGATGGGTCAGCCGATGACAATGGCGATGAATCACAACTTTCTGTGTCGCAAATATTGTCGAGTCAGCCCGCCGAACTTGGCTCTCAACATGAGCAAATGCTAAAGAAGTTGAGGCCCAATCGTGATGATGGTCCATCAGAATTCGAAAGGGAATTATTGAATATGACTCAGAATGCTCAACAGGGCCGGGAGGAAGACCAAAGTTGGGAAAGACCTAAATTACCAGCGTCATTTGACCCGAATCAAGCAGACGTGGTGTTCCAACAATTGGATGCTGAGGAATCAGCAATGGGTGACAGTACTTGTGCGAGGTTTTTTGGGGTCACTGAGGAAGGGTATTCAGTTTTGTGTACGGTGACAGGATTTATTCATTATTTTTATGTTCCTGTTCCAAAGGGATTCATTAAAGATCAACATCTTTCTCAATTTACCAATTTTCTTCAGGCCAACTATGATGGGATTTTAAATGTTGAAATTTGTCAAAAAGAATCAATTTGGGGCTTTAGTAATAACACCAAGAGCCCATTCTTCAAGATTTATGCCAATAACAGTAGAAATATCACCCGTATGAGATCAGCATTTGAGAGAGACGAAATCCGATTTGAGAACTTATTTCCGCCTCAGAATGTTACATTTGATAATATTAATTACTTGTTAAGATTGATGGTGGATTGTAACATCACGGGTATGGCATGGATTTCTCTTCCTAAAACAAAGTATAAAATGGTCAAAGAATTTGACAAGGTTTCAAACTGTCAAATTGAATGTGAAATTGATTACAGAGACTTGATTGCACATCCATCTGAAGGGGAATGGTTGAAGATGGCACCTCTCCGTATATTGTCGTTTGACATAGAATGTGCTGGAAGAAAAGGTATTTTCCCTGAAGCAGAACATGATCCAGTTATTCAAATTGCAAATGTTGTTCAGAGAATTGGGGACTCAAGGCCCTTTGTAAGAAATGTTTTTACAGTTGATACATGTGCACCAATTATCGGGTCGCAAATCTTTGAACATAAAACAGAAGTGGAGATGCTACTGCACTGGAAAGATTTCGTCGTTAATGTGGATCCAGATGTTATCATTGGTTATAACACTGCGAATTTCGATATCCCATACGTCATTGATAGAGCTAAAGCCCTAGGAATTAAAACATTTCCTTACTTCGGTAGACTTAAAAGTGTAAAGCAAGAAATCAAGGATTCAACGTTCAGTTCAAGAGCATACGGTACCAGGGAAAACAAAGTGGTGAATATAGATGGTCGTATGCAATTGGACTTGTTACAATTCATTCAGAGAGAATATAAATTGAGATCTTATACTTTGAACTCAGTTTCTGCACACTTTTTAGGTGAACAAAAAGAGGATGTCCAACATTCGATTATTACAGAATTACAAAACGGTACTAAAGAGACCAGACGAAGATTAGCTGTCTATTGTTTGAAAGATGCATTTTTACCCATGAGATTGTTAGACAAGCTAATGTGTCTTGTTAACTATACCGAAATGGCAAGAGTGACGGGTGTTCCATTTTCTTATCTTTTGTCAAGAGGTCAACAAATTAAAGTCATCTCGCAATTGTTTAGAAAGTGTTTACAGGACGATGTTGTTATTCCAAACATGAAAAGTGAAGGAAGTAATGAAGAATATGAGGGTGCTATTGTTATTGAACCGGTGAGAGGGTATTATGATGTTCCTATTGCAACCCTAGATTTCAGTTCCTTGTATCCTTCGATTATGATGGCCCATAATTTGTGTTACACAACTTTGTTAAATGCACAATCAATAAAGGCATTTAATTTAACTGAAGACGACTACACCAAAACCCCAAATGGGGATTATTTTGTTAAAGATACCAAACGAAAAGGTATTTTGCCAACAATTTTATATGAGTTGATTTCGGCTAGAAAGAAAGCAAAAGCAGATTTGAAAAAAGAAACTGACCCATTCAAAAGGGACGTTTTGAATGGTAGACAACTTGCTTTGAAGATCTCAGCAAACTCCGTTTATGGGTTCACAGGTGCAACAATTGGTAAGTTACCTTGTTTGGCAATTTCCTCGTCGGTCACAGCATTTGGTAGAGAAATGATTGAATTAACAAAGAATGAAGTTCAAGAAAAATACTCGATCAAAAATGGACATCCATTTGATGCACAAGTAATTTATGGGGATACCGATTCCGTTATGGTTAAATTTGGATACCAAGATTTAGAAACTTGTATGAAATTGGGAGAAGAAGCAGCAAATTATGTCTCCGAAAAGTTTAAACAGCCAATTAAGTTGGAGTTCGAAAAAGTGTATTTCCCCTACTTGTTGATCAACAAAAAGAGATACGCTGGTTTGTACTGGACAAATCCAAACAAGTTTGATAAAATGGATACCAAGGGGATTGAAACAGTCAGAAGAGATAACTGTAGACTAGTTCAGAATGTCATTACCAAAGTGTTGGATTACATTTTGGAAGACAGAGATGTTGAGAAGGCACAACGATTTGTGAAACAAACAATTGCTGATCTATTGCAAAATCGGGTTGACTTGTCGCAGTTGGTTATTACCAAGGCATATTCGAAACATGATTATGCAGCTAAGCAAGCACATGTGGAATTAGCTGAGCGAATGAGGAAGAGAGATCCAGGTTCTGCTCCAACATTGGGAGACAGAGTTGCTTATGTTATCATAAAGACAGCAGGTGATAAGAATTACGAGAAATCAGAAGATCCGTTATACGTTTTGGAACATTCGTTGCCTATCGATGTCAAATATTATTTGGATAATCAATTATCCAAACCGCTTGAACGTATCTTCGTTCCTATATTAGGAGAAACAAAAACAAAAGAGCTTCTAGAAGGTGCACACACGAGAACCATCACTATGTCTGCCCCAAAGACAGGTGGATTAATGAGATTTGCGAAGAAGGCAGAGCTCTGTAAGAGCTGTAAAACACCCTTAAAGTCGGACAATAAAGGGGCACTTTGTCCAAATTGTATTCAAGAAGGAAAAGCACCTGGACTTTATTGCGATGCTTTGTCCCAAATGAATTATTTGGAGAACAAGTTCAGTAGACTATGGACTGAATGTCAACGTTGTCAAGGTTCATTGCACCAAGAAGTTTTGTGTTCAAATAAGGATTGTCCAATCTTTTACATGCGTAAGAAGGTTCAAAAGGATGTTCATGCCAAGGCTAACGAATTAATTAAATGGGAAAATACTATGTGGTAATCCAGCCAAATTATCAAAAAATTGCATAGGTAACTAAAACGCTTGCTCTAGTTACGATTTGTATTTTATTAATATATAATCATGATTTGTAAAAACTACTTAATACATTGTCAAAATGGATATACTCTTCAAACCTATAGTACTCAGATCAATCTTCATTTGAATCCTCTGTCCGTATAACAGCAACTTCACTCTCGGTCACTGATCGTTTTCCAATATCCAATTGATCTGGTCTTGGTGGAATCAAGTTTGCAGTTGGTGATTCAAGTGATGGCGAACTCAATGTGCGTAATGGGGACCCATTCTTAGCTGCTTCAATCGGTAATGGCGAACTAGTTGTAATCACAGAAAGTAAGTTGCATTTAGGCGAACTCTTGATAGTATTCTTTCTCAAGTTCTTCGTCAACTCAGATGACCTATCAGAAATATTCTGCTTGGATAATTCTTTAAGTTGGTTAATGTTGTGAATACATTTCGTAATTGTTTGCATTAACAATTTTGGTTTTAAAGGCTTGGAAACATAGTCATCCATTCCTTTTGCCAACGACTTTTCTCTGTCACCCAACATGGCATGGGCTGTCAACGCAATAATCGGAGTTCTAAAGCTGAGAGAATCGATAGGATTAGATTTCTTTTCCCATTGTCTAATCTTTTCTGTTGCCTCGAAACCACCCATCACAGGCATTTGTACATCCATCAAAATAACATCATACCGCTTTTTCTTGACTGCTTCAAGCGCTTCTAACCCATTTTCAACCACTTCAACTGTGTGCCCTTGTTTTTCTAAAATCTTCACAGCTAGTTTCTGATTCACCAAATTATCTTCTGCCAATAAAATACTATACTTGGTCGACTCATCAGTATTTTGAGAAATAGACCTCGATTCTAAAGCAGGAATAATCGCCAGCGCTAAATCTGTAATTGAACATGGTGTATTCCCATATGCTGAGATACCCAAATCAATACAAACACGCATGTTTAATTCGGGAATGGAATGGTGCAATAAAACTAATGGAATGTATTTAACCTCTGGAAGTAATCTCAACTCCTTAGCAGTCTCAATAGAGTCAATTATTATAATGTCGTACTTAACAGGATCAGACAAGTTTGCTTCACTAGTACTTCTTATAATAATCGGACTCAAACCTAATTCCTGAATCTCTGTTTCAATATCTTTCAACTCGTCATCTGAATGGTCGGTGGAAATGAACAATACATGGTGACCACAGAACGGCAAAAGTTGATCGGTTTTTCTCGAATATCTTATTGCCGAGGGCGCAACAGCAACTGTAAAATAAAAGTTTGAACCTTTTCCGAATTCAGATGTAACCCAAATTTCACCGCCCATCAAATGAATCAATTGTTTTGAGATCGAAAGACCCAAACCAGTACCACCGAATTTTCTTGTAGTGGAACCATCAGCTTGACAGAAGGTATCGAAAATCAAACCTAGTTTGTCTTTTTCGATACCAATACCTGTATCGCTCACACAAACTTCAAGCAATAATTTGTCTGCACCTACTGGCGTCTTCAGAGATTTTTTGACACTGACTCTAACTCGACCGTTTCTTGTAAACTTGATTGCATTCCCTGCTAAGTTTAAAATGACCTGTCTCAACCTAAACGAATCACCAATAAGATTATCTGGAAAAGAAGAATCACATCTGTATGTCAAGTCAAGGTTCTTTTCGATTGCTTTAACTGCCAAAGTTTTGAGCGCACCAAAAACAGTGCCTCTTATGGAAAAGTCAATCTGTTCAACTGTCATCCTATTTGCCTCAATCTTTGAAATATCCAAGATATCATCAATAATTGTCAATAACGAATTTGCAAGATTGTTCACAATTGATAACATTTCCCTTTGGTATTGCGTCAACTCTGTATCCAAAGATAGCTGAGTCATTCCGATGATACCATTAAGAGGTGTTCTAATTTCATGGGACATGTTAGCCAAAAATTCTGATTTAGCAGAGTTAGCTAACTCAGCAGCTTCCCTGGCAGCGGTATTTCTTTGAATGGATTCACGCAAATTCAACACCATTTGATTAATTTTGGTCTTTAAAGCATCCATTTCCCCTGATGCTTCAACAGTGATGAATCGGGTAAAGTCACCATCTGTTGCAGCAGCAGTAATTTGTGCGAATGCTCTCACCTGAGATGTTAAGTTTGATGCCATTGTGTTAACATTTGAAGTAATTTCTTTCCACAATCCATCCACATCAGAAACTTGCGCCTGGATACCTAATTTACCATTGATACCAACATCCCGCGCCACTTTGGAAACTTCTGACGCGAATAATTGTAACGAATCCACCATCTTGTTGATGGTATTTTTCAACTGGAGGATTTCTCCTTGGGCATGAACATCAATTTTTTGGGATAAATCACCGTGTGCAACTGCAGTGGTAATAGTAGCAATGGATCTGACTTGATTTGTAAGGTTTGTTGCCATCAAGTTCACGTTTTCAGTCACAGCTTTCCATGCCCCTTCAACATCTTGCACATTTGCCTGGCCACCCAAGATACCCAACGTACCAACTTCACGAGACAACGTGGTAACTTCTAAAGCAAAATTTTGCAATCGGTCCACCATTTGATTGATAGTACTCTTCAACTGCAAGATTTCTCCCTTACAATTAGCCGTAACCTTTTTCGACAAATCACCCTTCGCGACCGCAGTAGTAACATTAGCAATATTTCTCACTTGCGTAGTCAAATTGAGAGCCATTGCATTGACGTTATCTGTCAATTCTTTCCAGATACCTTCAACATTCTCAATGAACGCTTGACCACCCAAGATTCCCAACACTCCTACATCTCTGGCAACTTTGGACACCTCAAACGCAAATGTCCGCAATTGATCCACCATGGTGTTGATAGTCATTTGCAACTGCAAAATTTCCCCTTGAGCATGGACATTGATTTTTCTCGAAAGATCTCCTCGAGCAACCGCTCGAGTCACATCGGCGATTTCTCTCACTTGGTTTGTAAGATTCAATGCCATAATATTGACATTATCAGTTAAACTTCTCCAAATACCCACTGACCCTTCGTTTTTGGCCTGGCCACCTAGTTCACCGTTGGCCACTTCGGTTGCCACCTTTGTGACTTCGGAGGCAAATGTTTGTAACTGATCCATCATAGTATTGATGGTAGTCTTGACTTTCATAATCTCGGGATCAGACTCGTAACTATGGATTTCAACCTTTTTCGATAAATCTCCCATTGCGACGGCAATAACAACACCCCCAATCTCGTTCAACGCTTGCTTAAATGCCTTGTTGGCCCGTGATGACAGGTCAAGGTCCAGCATCAACTTCTTGTTGGAATGGGTCAACGTAGCAATCTGTTGATTCAAGAAGTGGATCTTGTCATCTTGTGCGATCATATGGTTGTAAAGCTTGTGTCGTATATCACCATCGATAGATTCATGGTCCAACAATTTGATGACTTCTACCGACATCTCTGATTCACAGAGCTTGGGTTTTTTGGATAAAGGTGTAATCGTGGCTACTTCTTCACTGATAGGAACGACTGCTCACTAAAACAAATCGTCAATAAAAAGTAAACGGTTCCAGTTATATTGTTGATTTCATAATACAAATGTACCTGATCCTACCGCTTTTCTGTGTATCCTAAATTTAGTGCACTACTATACATTCTTCTATTGTCTATTTTTGTCACTGTATAACGGCTGAATTTTAGACTTCAAAATGGCACAGCATTTTTGTCGTGTATCTTTGTTTCATGTCGCAATTTTGTCAACAATAGTGCCAAGATGATCGGTGTTTGGGAGCCCATATTTGATGGGGAAAAAAACTCCGCGACGGGGAATTGAACCCCGGTCTACCATGCGACAAACGGTAATTCTAGCCACTAAACTATCACGGATAACTTTATTGAAAGGAACCATGGTGGATATACCAAATGAGCGTATAAACATAACTGTACTTATTATTTGGGGCCCATTTCAATAAATGCATAAAAACAAAGATAAATCTAATGTTTCTACCGGAAAAACAACATCCAAAAGCGATGCAATTACCCCAAGTATTCAAAATAACAAAAAAACAAACAAAAATGAAAATCCAAAAAAAACTACAACTCAAC
>JAKTVY010000035.1:0-46918 GCA_030560805.1 Suzukiozyma palmioleophila | reverse complement strand
AGATCCGTGCCTCAAGCGTGTAAAGATCCGTGCCTCAAGCGTGTAAAGATCCGTGCCTCAAGCGTGTAAAGATCCGTGCCTCAAGCGTGTAAAGATCCGTGCCTCAAGCGTGTAAAGATCCGTGCCTCAAGCGTGTAAAGATCCGTGCCTCAAGCGTGTAAAGATCCGTGCCTCAAGCGTGTAAAGATCCGTGCCTCAAGCGTGTAAAGATCCGTGCCTCAAGCGTGTAAAGATCCGTGCCTCAAGCGTGTAAAGATCCGTGCCTCAAGCGTGTAAAGATCCGTGCCTCAAGCGTGTAAAGATCCGTGCCTCAAGCGTGTAAAGATCCGTGCCTCAAGCGTGTAAAGATCCGTGACTCAAGCGTGTAAAGATCCGTGCCTCAAGCGTGTAAAGTTCCGTGCCTCAAGCGTGTAAAGTTCCGTGCCTCAAGTCATTTTCAATTTACCACTTCAATATTATTTTTTCGTATAGCACTGCATATACACTGTTCAATAATTTCAAGATATATTCATTTAAAAACATTATGTAAACTACAGTCATAAAATTATTAGTACCGCAAGTAAAACTGATTTCGAACTTGTTTCAGGGGCATAAACACATTGCATTCTGTTGTCTGCGATCTATCTGGAAAAGTGAGATAACTTGAAATAGAATTTATTGAAACTAATTAATTTCGCAACAGTTCTGTAAAAGTTGTTGTTTGTATTCTAACAAATCATAAAAAGCAAAATTTTATAAATGAGTGTTGATTCAGAAAGCAACAATTTTTGATTTCAGTCAAAACTAATTAAACTTACTAAACCTGAAGACGAGTAATACATAGCAAAATACCATCTACTTCACTTAATCCATTAAACTTTTTGACTCAATAGTAATGTTAGATATTGATTATTCTAAATAAGCAAAATTTACTTCCTATAAATACAATTATTAAAATTATAAAATGTAGGGAAGTTAATATCAAATCAAATGAATTATTCCAATTTGCAACAACTTAATTAAATTAGAGAAATATAAAATTCATTTTATGGAAATGATATTTTGCTTTATGAGAATTAGACCAAATTGTAACAATAGTAATCCTAATATAGTAAATCAAAAGTCCTGCAATCATTTAAAAGGACGAATTCCTATTTTAATGTTTATTGAACCGCATTTCGTCCTATATTCCGTTATACCACAAAATATTGTGAAAAAAAAACCCAATTTTCAAAATTTCAAACATTGAAACTTCCCATGATTGTGCAATTCAACTTACGTACCAGTTACACCTTCTAAAATTAATTAAGTATAAATATTTGCTGGTCACTATTTAAAAATCATGCAGTTGTCTACTGTTGGTCCTTTCGCTTTATGATTTCCATACAATATACTACCTTAATTACTATTAAGGGGTGTCAATTAGACTTGAAAGCAATTCATTCAAAGATATTTAACAGTATAGGATCTATACAATTTATTGTTTTGTCCATTTCCAAATTTTGACAGCATGGGCATCTACATCGACATGGAAACTGCCGTTAACAATGCTGGTCTCATTAGTCCACAACTCCCGTGCTTCAAAAGTGGCGTTAAGGTATTCTGGATTATTAATAAAAACATCTTCATAATCAACAAGGACTTCTTGTTCTTGGTTACCGCTGTTGAAAACAGTAATCACGAATGAATTATCGCTCAATAAATTGGTGAACACTGATGCCCCGTTACTCTTGTTTACTCTATAACCAGGAGCAGAGAGATCTTGGTTTACCGCAATCACATCTTTATTAGTAACGATCCCGAAGTCGTCCTTACTCATATTTGTCACATCATTACCTAAAATTAAAGGACTTTTCAAGATAGACCATAAAGTGAAGTGAGATTTGTATTCTTCGAAGCTCATACCACCATTACCAACTTCCAACATGTCCATGTCATTCCACCCGTTTGTAGGACCAGCTTTTTGTCCTAACGGAATTGCCTTTTCTAAAATATTGACCATAGAGCACATATATCCTTGTAACCCAACGCATTCATAACTTTCGCATGGACATCTATCATCGTATCTATCAAAATTATCATAGATATCACCACTGATTCTCCAAGAATTACTCAAAGTAGAACCCCAATTCCAAACCGAGTCTTCACCCCACTGACATAATGAATAAAATATTGGTCTGCCGGTTTGATTTAAAGCTTGTGACATTTTATTATATCTGTCATAACTGATTTGTGGAGTTCCACTATTACCCTCATTAAAACAGTTATCATACTTTAAGTAATCTACTTCCCAATCGTTTGCAAAAGTATCAGCATCAATTTCTTCGTAGTTTAATGATCCTGGATAGCCTCCACAGGTATATTTCCCAGCAGAGGAATACATTCCAAATTTAAAGCCTAGAGAATGAATTTGATCAGAAAGATATTTAATACCATTGGGGAACTTAACAGGATCAGCAACAAGTTTTTGGGTTACATTATCCCTTTCGTGTAATGCGTAGCAATCATCCATAATAATATATTCATATCCAAACTCTTGCAACCCTAAGTCTTTCATTTTTTGTGCAGTTGAGAGAATAATTGTTTCATTGATATCACAACCATACTTATTCCAGGTATTCCAACCCATTTGTGGGGTGCTACCTAAACCATTATCGTAAGCAGTTACCAAACCAAAAATTGATAATAAAACGGTGGATTTCAACATTGTTTCCTAATGGAAAAAATTTTCTTGTTGTTGAAAGTACCAGGACTACGTATTTATATCACTCAGAGGGTAGTCCATGTACTTATGAAATGATAAAATGTTGGGAAATTCATTTGAACAGAAACTGAATTCTTGGTAATTCCCCACATAAGAGTCCAACATTGGAATTAATAGCAAGGATCTGTTATTATTTCAAAATAATTTATACTATTTTGCAGTCCAGCAATTATTTGAAGTTGAATTACCATTTTAATTTTTTAATTGTTATTGTCTCTGTTTGATTTTCCGATAATCTTTGCCTGATCATAAACTATCTAAATTCAATATGAACATTAAGGACTTGGCACAAATTTACTTTGCATTTATTTATAATCGCTTTCAGTTTCCAGTGAAACACCTTTTTCTTTTGTACCATCGTTTTATTTAAAGGAGCTCCTGATATATATAGAATTATTAATTTTCATGTCAACAAGTTTAGAATTATATCTGGGACTTAATACAAAAATAATGTAACGTTGCAAAATTGTAACGTGGGGCGTTAATATTATTTCAATTATTTTGCTCCTTATTTTATTAGAATAATAAAAATAAAATTCCCGGAATATCTGTGCAGATATTTGACCAATTAGACTTCAATTTGAAATATCTATCGGGGGAAATAATGGACTACTAAAAGGTTTTCGGGGATAAATGCAAAATTTCCAGAGTTGTGAAAGTAAGAATCGTATGTCAAATGCATATGTAAAATCCTGAAATTCGGATCACTACCTTTTTTAAGCTATGATTCAAAAAGTCTTATTATTGTTAACGTATCAAGCTTTTTAATTAGGCAGTTGATTTTCCATATTTTGGATTTCTGTAATTTATTCTTAAAAAAGCCCAAAGAAGGATAATAAAATGTCTACTTGCAGTTAACCACTGTGTATTTTAGCAATAAATACTATTGAAATAATTACATGTACAAGCTGATAAATTCAATGATGGATTTCTTTAATCAATAGCTGATGTTAGATTGAGCTGTCCCAGAAAGAATTCCATTTATTAATATGTAGAAATAAAGTTCCGGTATTTGGTGAAAAAAATAGGTACTCAGTTGCTAACATTCATTATCCTAGAATCAAATGCTTGCTTTAGTTCAAACTACGTTGAAGAACCTAATACCAAGAATTGTAACGTTACATATAATCTGAAACATATGATGTCATGCGTTACATATTTTCTGAAATATCTGCATGTAAATTATTCTCGGAATTAGAATGCATAAATAAAATGCAACGTTGCATTGGGAATTACAAAACGGAATTTTATAATTTGCGATAAATGTACTGGAATACAACCTATGCTAAATAGCGAATACCCGCAAAAAGAAGTAAAGAAAGAAGCAAATTTTGCTTTAAAAGTTGTTTTGAATTGCCATTCTACTAAATACTGTGACAAAATATACGGTAGACACAAGAATTTGATTTTACCAAGCATTCTCATCTTCGTTAAAACCTATAAAAGTTTTATGTTGACCACATAAAACTCAAAGGCAATGACAACGTATTAGAGAAGGTTAAGAAGTTGTTACTTCCAAACTCGCCCTGAATGTTATCTATGTGCGGCAAATACACAACTCGGGATTTGAACACAAAGTATGATTCAATTTTTATATTAAGGAATGTCTTTTTGGCTATTGTACTTTATTAAATTGATTAATTAGATTCTTTCGAAAAATATAATGACGATGCTTTGGGTAGTAGGTTATCGAAAGCTTGTGGGTTTAAACGATAATAATTTGATATAAAAAAGCTACAAGCTATGATAAAAGTATTAAAAACAAAATAATTGTAATAAGTTATCTTGCAACGGGATTTCATGTTCACTTTACTTTTTTAGCCCTGAAACAATTGGAAATATTTCACGAAAAATTGAACAAATGAGTGATTAAGATGTTTCAGCTTGGAGATCTCGTTCTCGGGGACTAAGTATTCAATTCTATCATTTGTTGGTAATATGAAGAATAAGGTAATTTGCACTACATGGAATCTCAAGATTCTTCAACAACAACTATAAAATTTAGAAGATGCTAAAAAAATACTCACTACCGTTATGATAAATGTTGAATGTTGATGCAAATTTATTATAAGTGTTGCTAACAAGACTAAAAGTATTACATTGAATGATTGCAATCTTCACGATTGTATAATGTCCATATGTAATAGTCCAAGATTAATTAAAAAATAATCAATGGCGTTATGAAATATATTCTATTTCTGTAAATGACTTTATTTCAAGCCTGTAAGGCCTTATTCCATTTACATAATTTCAAAAATCAACACTAAGATTATCATATACTGCCTAATTTCCATCTCCCGAACTCCCTTTTGCTAACTGATTTGTGATACACAAACTCCGCACTTCTATTTTTTAAACAAAACTCTGGATATACAAAGGTTTACCAATAGTGCAATCTTATATCAAATTAAACGTTCAAATATTCCTTGGTTATTAGGAGACCTGGTTAACTAAATTAACTGAATAAATTGGATTTATTTCAATTTTTTCAGTCTTGCTACTCACAATTATATTTCTTTTACTTTTGGATGCAGTCAAGAGAAGGGTCCAATCATAGTTGACTTACAACAATAATTCTGAGAGCACAAGGGCTGAATCCCAGGGTCCATGCCACCCATAAACCGATATTACAAGCAGAAACATATTCCCAGCAAATAATAGTATTGCGTATGTAGTTGGGTAGTATGTTGTTAAGTCAAATTACGTAATATAAGCTGTTTACGCTGACTTAATCCTCTAAACTTAGATTATGGTGATCATGTCTGATTAATTCTCAAAAGGTCAACTTATATTAGCAATGAGTTACTGACTTTGTCACTTCTACTAAAACTTGGTACAACTGATTTACTAAACACAATCAATATTGAGTAATTGGATGAGATGCGTAAATAAAATGCAAACTAACATGCAACTTTTTTAGTTGGTATTGCAGATTCACACTTCGCATCACAGAATTGTTATATATGCTTCATTAAATATACGGAGTCCTGAACAGGTTTTGATGTGAGTATTCTTCATTTCCAACACTTATTGTGGCATACAATACGTGTGCTTTCAATAGGGGAACAACCTTTTTGAACATTTAGACTACAATATAAACTGTAATTAAAATTAGCTTTAGTTGAGGTAGTATTCAAGCTTTCTTCACACAATAACTATAGTGGAAAACATACAGATAGAGATCCACACACCCGAATATACTCTTTTTTACGATCTGTATAATGAGATACCCTGCATCCAAGACTGATATGAAGGCAGGTGTTCGATTACTCTACAAATTGTATACAGATCGATAATGAAATCAAAAAAAAAAAAAAAAACGATTTTAACACCCTTGTTTGTGATAGTGACTGTACACAGACTGTACCAAATGCAATTCAGGTTTGGATGATGATCAAGTTTCTATCACCCAATCTGTTTGTTGGAGAACAGAAAAATTGTATTCAATATCTTGTTAGAGCTCCCCAAAAGAGTTTTTCCAGACTTAACGTCCTCCTATTTTCTGGTTACCACATTCAAAAATAAACCAAATTGTAACCAAAAATAGCCCCCAAATAATTGAAATGCTAAAAATATCGTTAGAGAAAAATATTGGATAATGCAATTGCCAAACAAATAAAAAATAGCGAACTTGATAAATTTAGAAAGTTCCGAGATTTTAGTATGTTTCAACTTTGCTAATACCACACCTTGAAAACAAATTATGTCCAAAAAAATCATTTGTGTTGTATAATGGGCTGGGTCAATTGAGAAACAAGGTTTGAAGCTAGAGGCAACTAGCAATACCAATGGAAAATAAATGGTTCAATCAGACCAGGGGATCCTATTTCCTCAGATTGAACGTGGATATTTCTGGAAAAACAATGTTGCGCTTACAACACCATGTGGCCACATTCAATCTCTACATTTTTCTAAATATTTCGAAAGGGAAACTCAAAAAGAGAACATATCCTGTACGATTAGGATGGCTAACTGTATCAACAAACGTTAAGTTAACGTTACCTTGAGTACTTACTACATAGTTAACATACCCATGGGCATACCAAGATTAATTACATTCAGTGAAAGAAATCGTATTCTCTTTTCGCTATGTCATAAGTAGGCATGAAACACGCATTCGAACATCTGGTTGATAGTCTGAAATATTTTGGTGAAATCAGTCAATGACTTTAGGTGACTATAAGTCAGTCAACAACAATAATAAGGGCTTTGATTTACGACCTACACAGGTATTGCTAATTGATATTATTGTGATCTCAAATAAAATTTTAAACTTTCAATCATTGTAAAGAGTATTGCGTTATCCTAATATTTACTAAAAAATATATAAAATTGCAAGCTTTTTAGAAAATTGATATACACATTTCAAAGGTAGGAAGGATTGTTTAGAGGTGTGTGCCTATTGAGACGATACGAACCCTTAACCTGTATTTGATGGATATTAGTTTTTAGATTATTATCGGTTTTGCTATACTGTTCTGCTTTGCAAAAGATAACGGCTGTCATCGATTCTCACACTTTAAAATATACGAGGAACCTCAACGGGTCATTTATAGTTCAACGAAAACGCGTGCGTCAATCTGGTGACTAAAAAAATTACTGTTAACAATACACGTCGTGTGTTTAGGGCTAGCTAGATAGGCGAACGAAATTAATAACGGTCAAGACCGTAACTTGCAATTTTAACCAATAGAAGCCCTCTCCGACTAGAAATCTGCACTGGACCCTATTTAGTAACGAAGTGTTTTCAATAGTGGAGCTAACCGTAAGTTAGTAAGCAATAGTGGCCAGATTCAGGCCTTCCCCTATATTGTGTCGTATTTTATGACAAATAATGTCTAAAAACATGACACGATTTTCTTTTCTTTTCTTTTTTGCACTACAGAAATTAATCATACTATAAATCAAATATAAACACACAAGAAAATTCAAATAATTTCGTACATTTTCAGTATCGAAATTGCCTTCCAATGAACTCTACAGATTACTTGAGCCATGTGTACGATGTGCTTGAGAAGCCGCAGTTTACAGAAAAGATTACAATTGTCCCTAGACCACGTCTTCTACTGGGCATATCCGACGAGATGCTTGCTCTAGCTATGCCTATAATAGCGTACTGGACTTATGCAACGTTCTTTCACATTGTGGATGTCTATGAATTGGCAGAAAAGTACAGAATTCACCCCTCTGAAGAAGAAGAAGCCAGAAACAAAGTGACCTTATCCGAGGTTTTGCGTGGAGTGCTTCTTCAACACTTTATCCAAACAGTTCTTGGGGTAATTCTCAATCATTTCGAACCGGAAAAGACCACTGGTCATGAGTTGTTATTATTGTGGTCTCTTCGTAAACGGGTCCCCAGCATTGTTCCTTCAAGTTTCATATATTACGGATATTTCTACATATGGCCAGTGGTTAAATTTTTAATCGGTATAACAGTCATTGATAGTTGGCAATACTGGTTGCACCGATTGATGCACGTGAACAAATCACTTTATCGTCGTTTTCACTCGAGACACCATCGTTTGTATGTTCCTTATGCGTACGGGGCTTTGTATAATGACCCAGTAGAAGGGTTTTTATTAGACAGTGTTGGTGCAGCCATTGCAGGATTAGTGACTCAGATGACAGCAAGAGAAACCATTGTTTTGTACACATTTTCTACATTGAAAACTGTTGATGATCATTGTGGTTACAGGTTGCCATATGACTTCTTCCAATGGATCTTCCCAAATAACACTATTTATCACGATATACACCATCAAATCTGGGGAATCAAAAATAATTTCAGTCAACCATTCTTTATCTTCTGGGACAAATGGAACAATACCGATTATAAACTCATTGACGAGTACAAACATTACCAAAATACGGTCACATTAAAAAAATACAAGGAGTTTTTGGAGAGAAAAACTGGTAAATCAAAAAATTCAAAAAAAGATGATTAAATTACTTGCAACATCTGTTTGTTATTTAGACATACCCATTTCACCTAATTTTTAAACCTGTCCACCATCGTGGAATTGATGACTAAAACAATGACAACGGTTCGATTGTGGCTTTGAGATTAAAACCATCAGTGAGTCAGCTCGTCAGTTCTCATACACACATGTCTATAGTTGTATAAATTAATTGTATCAAACAGTTTCACTTTGACTTTCATTCTGTGTATTACCCAGCGCTACCATATATAGATTTGCAAGGCTGATTTTCAAATAAATTTGGTGGAAGAATACAGCATTTGCGCCTAGAAAAGACGAAATCATGAGCAAGAACAAGTACAGCGGAGACGATATATGGAGAAACAATGTTGAGAAGATTGTATGTGTAAACTTTTGTGTGGTTTGGTGGTATGGACCAACCACTTCTGATGATTCATAGTCATGATGAAGATACTAACATCAAGAATTCGGAATTGTTTACGTTGACCTATGGGTCAATAGTGGCCCAATTGTGTCGAGAATTTAACAATAACTACATCGAGGTCAATAATCAGTTGGACAAGATGGGGTACAATATAGGGCTTCGGCTAATTGAAGAATTTCTCAGCAAGACCGGATGCAAGCGTTGTCAAAACTTTCGGGAAACAGTCGATGTAATATGTAAAGTAGGATTCAAAATATTCCTCAACATACAACCAACAAACGACAATTGGTCACAGGATGGTAAATCTTGTTCCATTGTGTTGCCTGATGCCAATCCATTGACTGAATTTGTGGAATTGCCAATTACCTCAGATACAAAAATTTCCCGGGAATTGTGGTACTCTAATATTTTGTGTGGTGTAATTAGAGGGGCCCTTCAAATGGTACAAGTAGATGTAGATATAACGTTTGTGAAGGATAGGTTACGCGGAGATGATCGCACAGAGATGAGGATCAAGCTCAATAAGATCTTGAAGGATGAAGTACCTGCGGGAGAAGATTGATCGCTAGCCGAAATAGAACAGAATGACGTACCTAGTCAGATTAACGATCGCCGTCCACATCAGCCAGCACTGTTCCCTGCCTACAAGCAGGAGGAAACAAATGTTCGCAATACCGAGGAAGAAGATGAGCATCGATAATAGATTTTGATTATAAGCGAATATGCTGGAACCACGTTAGTTAGAAAATAGTGGTGCAAATAACCGGCTGGTTGTCGATAAGCCGAGGCCAAGACTTATGTCGTTTACGATGGTACTTTGGAACACAGGTTGACATATCTAAAAAATGTATAAAAATATTGCTTGTATAAAAGGAGTAAAGATTACGAAAATATACTGTAAAGAGAAAAAAATCGAAAAATAACGCCTTTCGAATGGAAAAACCTGCAAAATATACATTGTATGGAAGCCAATACGCTAAATGGAGCGAACGTAGTCTGATTATTTTATGGAAGAATTTAAGGGTATAAATTAATCATCATTTGAACAGGAATGAATTTTATTTGATTGTGAGGGAGGAAAAAAAGGCTACTCCACAGATTAGCTGAAAAAATTAAATCCGTAGTTGTTTCTTCTCTACTATAATTGCAGAAATAGCAATTGTGTAGTAACAATGACAGCCAACGATCCTACGTTAACAGATGCGTTTATTGACTTGTTAAAGATCATCAGTTACGACTGCTTGATCTGGTTTTGTAACTCTATCATCATCACGTATTTCCGTGATATCAAGACCCGTGGGTCGTTCTACATTCCTAGTTCGGGTCCGATCATCTTTGTTTTTGGTCCCCATCACAATCAATTCATTGATGGGGCTGTGGTTATTCCTAAAATCAAGGAGGTTTGTGGTAGACGGCCAGCTTTCTTGATTGCAAACAAGTCGTATAAATTGAAATTTATTGGTACTTTGGCCAAGATGATGGGGGCTATCCCTGTCGAGAGGGCCCAGGACGTCATGCATAATTGTACTGGTACAATTACTTCTGATGATGGTGTCCACATTGTGGGAAAAGGTACCAAGTTTACCGAAGAGTTGATGGTCAAGGGGTTGGTGGGGTTACCTGAGTCGCTTGGTAATAGTCAAATCGAATCCATTGAAGATGATACACATGCTACATTGAAAAAGCCTTTGAAATCTTCAGTGGAAAAGTTCCAGAAAAGAATCTCTGATAAGTTGAAAAACGGTACTCCATTCAAGCTGGCACCACATATTGATAACCATGTTATTTTTGAAAATGTGTTTGATCATTTGGCTCAAGGAAAAGCAATTGGTATTTTCCCTGAAGGTGGGTCCCATGACCGTCCAGACTTATTACCATTGAAACCTGGAGTGGCTATTATGGCACTTGGGGCAATTGCAAACTTAATGAACCAAGGTCGTACTGATATTGAGCCAGTGAATATTATTCCAGTTGGTCTCAACTATTTCCATCCTCACAAGTTTAGATCAAGAGTGGTTCTTGAATTTGGTAAACCCATTGTCGTTGACAAAAGATGGGGAGAGTCTTACCAAAAGGATTCGCGTTCGACAACTACAAAGTTACTTGATCTTGTTACTCTTGCATTGAAAGATGTCACTGTTGGATGTGATGATTATGACACATTGATGGCTCTTCAGGCCGCTAGACGGTTATTTACCTCAGGTAACAGAGAGAATATTCCGTTACCATTAGTCGTGGAAATGAATCGTAGGTTGATTAAAGGATATCAAAAGTATTCTGATGATCCAGAAATTGTTGCAATGAAAGAAGAAGTTATTGTTTATAACAAACAGTTAACTGCTCTTGGTTTACACGATCATCAAGTCGAAGGTATTACCGAAACCGACCGAGTTAAAACATTTATTGTCTTTTTGGAAAGATTGTTCAAGTTTAGTGTTTTCCTGGCTCTTAGTTTACCAGGAGTGATTATGTTTAGCCCCGTGTTTATTACTGCGAAGAAAATCTCCCGTAAAAAAGCTCAAGAAGCATTGGCATCATCGACTGTCAAAATCAAAGCGCAAGATGTTTTGGGTACATGGAAAGTTCTTGTTGCATTAGGATTGGCTCCAATCCTTTATGTTTTTTATTCAATTCTTGGTACTTGCTTCATTGTCAAGAAGGGGTATTTATCAGCATTACCAATTGTGGTCATCTTTTTAATTTGTTACTCAATTGCATTATTAATCACGTACTCAGCATTGAAGGCTGGAGAAATTGGAGTTGACTACTATAAATCTTTGAGACCATTGGCATTATCGGTATTTTCTCCCGCAAGAAACAGAATTCAAATTCAAAAGTTAAAAGAGAAACGAAAGCAATTAGCTGAAAGAGTCGATAACTTTTGTCACAAATATGGTCCATACATGTTTGAAGATTACGACAAGTTTTACCGTGAATATAACCAGGATGATGATTATGAAATTCCAACTTATGAATTGCCCAGAAAATCATCAAATGAAACTTTGTCAGACTATGGTTTGGATCAATTAGGTAGCATACCAATTTTCTCCAATGAAGTACCTGTCGACACTGAAGGTGAAGAAGAGCACGAAAGAGTTGGATTCGACCAAGAATCAGATGAGAAAGATGGAAACTTGTCAGATACTGGATTGAGATTCAGAGCATCCATTAGAAATAAATTGCAAAAGGAGTAATTTCGATTTAATTGTACATCTCGTGTACTCATTCAATATAATACTAAATGATAATTAATGTTCATTGTATATGTTATTGTATGGCCCTGTAGGAGGTATAACCAACACCTACAGGCACGGTGCGGTTCTACAAAGTACTACCAGCCACGGTATTCCGGTATTTCAGACACGGTATAGGCTATGTAAGCGACTGAGCAAGGCGCAACTACCAAGCAACGACGTGTAAAATGTTTATTCATGCGCGGTTTCAAATTAGTGAGGTGGTGTCATAATGGGGCGACAAATTACTACTAGTTTAGGCTAGAATCTCTAATTGCTGTAAGGGGAAGTTCATACAATAATAAAGTCGTGAGCAGAGGGCGAATATTTCGTGTATCACACAGCGCCTAGCGCTAAAGGAGTGGAATGTTCCTGTCGAGGAAAGTGCAATGTACAGAATATACCAAAATAGGCAGTGTTGCAAAAATATATAAAACTACAAAGAATGTACGAATTCAAAAAACTCCACAGTAAGAGCCAACTAAAGCTGAGATGAAGGGACTTTTAATATTTGGGTTGATTGCAATCTGCTACGGTACACCCGTACCAGCAAACCGAGTTCATAGTGCTGTTAAACCAGCTTCAGTTACAAGTAACAAATTTCCACAGTTGGTACCTACATACACCCCTGGACAGACTAAACCAACACCAGATGTGAAGATCTTGTTTAATGAAAAAGACCAAATTCAACAGGTCCAAAATGCTCCTAAACCCACAACGATAATAATGAAACCAGTACCACAACAAAAGGATCACGAGGCTAACGATTATACTCTCTTATAGTGAGGTTATTATACTGCTGGACAGTATACATGGTAGATGAATAGACGAATAAAGGTAATGCCAAGAGAGGTATTTACGTTGAGTAGATCAATATTGTGATGTAGTTGGTAAATAATCGGTACATTTACGCCGAAGCGGAGATTGTCGTATTGCTTCCATGTCTGCATTTTGCTTTACCTATCAGGATTCCTACAGTTATCGTAATCGTAATTGTATGCCAAGTGGGGTAGTTTTGAAGCGGAAGGTATTCTTTTCTCAATAGGACACGATGATGACCTTGAAAGCGTACCAGTATTTTATCGGCAGCCTGTCAGGGACTTGTGCCCCACTCGTCTCATAATATCAGAATTTCTGCCCCAGTACTAACAACCACCACTTGGTTGAAAATCGATACAATAGTTGTGTGGTGGATACATAGCAGTATGGCCCCATATGAAGTATCGACCATGGTACTGAGTCAGAATGTGGCACCGACAAGCCGAACAAAGCGACAAAACTACACACAGTTCGTACTACCACAACAATGCCAGCCTCTAGCTGCACTGAACATCTCTAACCCTGCAAAACACTAACAATGTACTTGTACTTAAAGAGCTTGCAAATGCTTTTGTGAAACCACTCCCAGGTCTGGCCAGTTCGCACACCACCACTACAATCACCACCACACAGCTCTACCTGTATAGAATCCAGATCATCACCCAGAACAAATACGTACAACAACTACCCACATTGGTCTCTCTACACCCACGAATCATGAATGACGTCCCGCACATACCAGGTCCCCTACAAATACAGCCAATACCGCGGCAATCATTACTAAATAAGCCATGACAAATTTCTGTGTTACGTAATGCATGGATGACTGCAACCATGACGCTCGTCATGACTACTCAATCCTCCATACATAGCCGAAGCGATGACGAATTTGCTCGTTATCGATCTAGTCCACGTAGTCCACGGAATACCATCAACAAGCTTGCTACGTACTAAGAAATCCCAAGAATTATACCCACACGCCTCTCGACCGTATCATCTATTTTCGGCATGTGTTGATCCAGACCATTTCTTTTGTTCTCTGTGCCCTCCCGGTTTCCTTGATTGTTATCGGATCTTCGTCCTGATAACACATTCTGCATACAATAGTTTCATTTGCCACTATTGACTCAATATATAAATAGCGTTGCAGCAAGACAATTTGTGATCAGTTTTTTTCCGTAAATATAGTGAGGACAGGGTATTTCTTTGGACTGTGCCGATCTATATATTTGTTTAAGTTTGATAATAAGTTTTTCCGATTTTTCCTATATTAGTCTTATAAAGTTTTCTATATGATGAAGATTACCCTTAGATTATCTACTGAGTTGGACCATGTTGTCGAAGTAGCCCCCACAAGCACGTTCAGCGACTTATACAGCCAGGCCATCGTGGACGTACCGGATGTGGCTGCCCCCATCAAGTTGATTTACAACGGCGAAAAGTTGCCCAACGATAATACCTTGCTCAGCACTATTGGAGATACCGAGGCCGAGATAATCTTGATGTCAGACAGTGCTCCCAAAAAGAAGAAGAAAGTCAGATGCTCATTTATAGGCTGTTCCTCGCTTCCGTTACGCATGGTTGGAAACTGCCAGCACTGCCACGGAAAGTTCTGTGCCAAACACAGGTTGTTTGAGGACCACGTTTGCGAGGGGCTTTCGTCCTACAAAACCATGCAGCATGAACGTAACGGAATGAAGTTGTTGAGTGAAGCCACCAAGGTGGCCACAAAGGTGTGAATTTAGGAGAAGTACGATGCACCAGCTATAAAAAAGTTTAATTTTCACCGTACTTTTAACAGCCTGTCTCGTGTCAGGCTTCACAGTGGCATTGTACTACTCCCAACCCACTCCTATGAAACTCTCATTGCGTTTGATAATGCTAGGTGAGTTTCTCTTATGAATAAACGAATAAACGAAATGATATCTTACGGAAAACAGGCAATTTCCTTAACTTTCAATGTAGTTACTTCTATACACCGTTTTACCCTTGCAACAAGTTTTCCAACACATCTTCGTATTTACCGTTGGTAACGTTGTTTGCTTTATTCAAGATCTTTTCTGCATCTTTGTAGCACTTTTCTTGCTCTGCACTGTCGACTTCATACAAGTTCCCTAAAGAAATCATGGCTTCGGCCTCATTGACCCAGGTTTCAGGATCATTTTCATTTTTGGCCCCTTTAAGATATTTCAACGCCGTTGTGATCAACTCTTGTCCAATATTTTGTGCTTGCTCACAGGTTAACCCATGTAATTCGGTTTCGTCCTTAAAATCTTCATCGTACTTTAAACTAGTAAATACACTAGTAGGAACTTCCGATTCTTGCAAGTAAGATTGACCAAGTCTGTAGCAGAGCTCACGACGTAATGGAATAAGGTCATGGACCTCATCTTCTTCTTTGGTCTTAGCTTCGAAATCGATTTTAAGCTTTTTCCCTTCCAAATCAACAAACTCAAGGAACTTAATAGTATGGTCTCTCCACCATTGGTTATATTTATCTGATTGCGATATGCCGTGTAATGGATGGTTCTTGTGTAATTCTATTGGCTCACTATCGTCATCTTCATCATCTTCACCTTCCAAAGTGTCTTTTCCAAAGTTATCAACGATTTCCAATAAATCATCCAATGCCTGTAAAATCTCCAAGTTTTCGGTATTGAACAATTCGTACTGTTTCGAAGATTCTGCCGTTTTCTCTGCTAACTCATATGGAGCCAACGCATTGTCGAGCAATTCAGCCAAATCACAATGGTCCTTGATATCACTTTCGACATCCAACTGGGAAATGTGCTGTAATGGAATTTGGTTAACCAAAATCTTAGACTTGGCAAATAAAATGTCAATCGACTCGGGATACTTTTCCAAACCAGACTCAATGCGCTCCAAACTAGCTTCAAAGTACTCCTTCACCTTTTTGTTATCATCAGTATGGAAATGAGCTAACTCATAAAGGCCCATGCCGTAAATCGAATAGAAGAAATCCGGCAAGTCGTCTTTGCCCTCGTTATTACGTAACAATCGGTCGCATTCATGAATCACTCCATTGACAACCAACTCGTTGTCTTTGTCTGATTTGATGTAAGTGTGCCATAACCCTTTCAACTGGCCCAACTCGTCATTGGCATCTATCTCTTCGGCCAACTCCACAGTAAGCTCATTCAGTTGGGCTGGTTCCTCTACTTTCTTCTGTTTCTTAGACTTGGCGGCCTTCCCAATCCCCAAAGGTCTCTTGGCCATCGCTGCGTGTCAAGTTTCACTCTCAAGATGAGCACTCGGTCTTGCGATGAGCTGCTCACTCAAATAACTCGGTGGTGCCATACTGCACACACCATGGCCGGATTCTCGATTTCTTTGTACTGCAGATACCAATGTGTGTGCCGGCATTTGATCTTTTTTGTCCTTTATATAACTTTAATCTCTGTACAGGACAAACGGTTATCGTCGTGCAGGTCAAGCACGTCGCTTTTAGAAACTAGAACAGAAACTTACGCCAAGTTAGCTGCCTCAAAATCTCACGTTCTCCACAACTACACCATTGAGTCTAACCTCAATACACCTCCCCAACTGCACCACCGCCGCCAAATCCCGAGCAATCCCCGTGATTTTCCCAGGGTTGGCACATTATCGATTTTCACGTGACATTTCATAATCATTTTTGTCTACTCTTGCAGTGACTGATAGGCTATCAGTATAAAACAGGTGCTGAAGCACAGGTTTGGAAGTCCAACACTTCACTATAGAGACTACAAGGTGTGAATATGGCAAAATTGCTTGTGTCGTTGAACAGCAACGGCGAGGTGCACGGGGTTATTGGTGACTCACCAGTTGCATTCTTGAGAGTTGCAACCATTATAGAATCTGGAGCGAAAGCAATAATCTGGGCAACAAGCGATGAATTGTTCCCTCCTAGTATCAAACAGCATATTGATGATGGAAATGTACAGTTTATAAGATCAGATTACGAATTTGAGAATTTGACAGCGGGAGTTTCATCATATGGCCGCGATGACGTCGATGGGGTAATTGATAGATTATTTGTCTGTTTACCAGGCAAGTTTGACAAGTTGAAACTGCAGTTATACCACCATTGCCGCAAAAATAGAATACCGGTTAATATCACTGACTCTCCGGAATACTCCACCTTCAGTTTATTGTCCACCTACAATTCGGGAGATTTCCATTTGGGGATTTCCACCTCGGGAAAAGGCTGTAAATTGGCATCGAGAATAAAACGAGAGGTTGTGAGTTCATTGCCGCCAAATATCGGAGAAATATGTAAAACTGTTGGGGAATTGCGTGAAAGAATACACGCAGAAGATAAGCTTGAGGACAAAATTGGCGATCTCGAAGATGATGCCATAACCACCACCGAATTGAACTCCCTTGTGGAAGAGTTCAACATGACCAGAGAACAGAAGAAATTACAAAGAAATAGATGGTTGAGTCAAATAGTCGAATATTACCCATTGAGCAAATTGGGCGATATCAGTGTATCTGACTTGACCAGTGCATACTCAGCTGCAACCAAGGAGCATTCTTCTACGGTGGTTGCACCAGTTGATGAAGCTAAGAAGGGGAAAATATCATTGGTAGGATCGGGCCCTGGATCGGTGGCATTATTAACCATGGGAGCGTACCAAACTATTTTCGACGCCGATTTGATCTTGGCTGATAAACTAGTACCACAACAAGTGATAGACTTAATACCACAACATAGAACCAAACTATTTATTGCCCGGAAATTCCCAGGAAATGCCGAGGCAGCCCAAGAAGAACTTTTAACTTTGGGACTACAAGCCCTTAGCAGAGGAGAGAAAGTCGTTCGGTTGAAACAAGGAGACCCGTACATCTTTGGTCGTGGTGGTGAGGAATACAATTTTTTCGAGAGTCATGGCTATACTCCGGTAGTTATACCAGGACTTACGTCTGCATTAGCAGCACCAGTTGTTGCTGATATTCCCGTCACTCACAGAGACGTTGCTGACCAAGTTCTCATTTGCACGGGAACAGGAAGAAGAGGAGCCATGCCCAACCTTCCCGAGTTCAACAAGACCAGAACCACCATCTTCCTCATGACGTTGCATAGAATCATCGAGATCATTCCTAAACTTATTGAAGAAAAGCATTGGCACAGCGAATTGCCCGTGGCCATTATAGAGAGAGCATCTAGTCCTGATCAAAGGATTATTAGAACTACATTAAGTAAAGTAGCGGACGCAGTAGAAGCATGTGGCTCCAGACCACCAGGGTTATTGGTTACAGGCTACGCCTGTAACGTAATCCCACCAAAGAAATCTACAACTTCGTCACCTACAACCGCATCAGATTCCTCGTGGTGGACGGTGGAAGAAGGTTATACCCCGCCAGAAATCCTGTCGTTTCTTTCCATGGTGTCGGCACATGGCGACGTAATACAAAACCGCGACATTACGGTATAACCGATGGTTGTGTTGTAATGGTGTCGCAATAGTATATAGGCTATAATGACTCATGTACGCCGTTATCTATGAATCATCGTGGTTACCATGGTAAAATAGTCTCACGTGAAATCGTCTAATGGTGTAGTATTGTGGATCTGGAGAAATGTGAATCAGTATTGTAAATCCGTCACTGTGTATTGATAAGCGTATCGTGCATCGTGTTGTAGTTGTACTGGTTTGTTTTGTTTGCTCGTTGAGTTTGTTTGTACTTCACTTCTGTTTGCCCCTCTAGTATTTTATGTTGAGACGAATGAGTAAGCTTCCTGAATCATTGGCTAACCCATACTTCCACCAGAAGCCCGGCCAGAAAGATATCTGGTCGTTGATTAACGAGACCGCCGCCCAGGCCCAAGCTGAGTCGGGAAAGCCCATCGTCAACTTGGGTCAAGGGTTCTTCAGCTACAATCCTCCAGACTTTGCTATTTCTGCTGTCAACACCGCCCTTACTACACCCCAGTTCAACCAATACGCTCTGGCCCGGGGTAACCCCAACTTGTTGAAACAAGTGGCCAGCCACTATGCCAATTCCTTCAAGAGAGACGTAGACATCTCTGAGGTCCAGATCACAACCGGAGCTAATGAAGGAATGCTCTCGATCTTCTTTGGCTTCCTCACCCCGGGAGACGAAGTAATTGTCTTTGAACCATTCTTTGACCAGTACATCTCCAACATTGAGATGGCCGGTGGTGTAGTTAAATATGTTAATATCAACTATCCATCCAAGTTAGACAAGGAAAACGTCACCGGTGATGACTGGGAGGTCGACTGGGATGGCTTGAACAAAGCTCTTTCGCCAAAGACAAAGTTGATTGTCATCAACACCCCACACAACCCTATTGGTAAGGTGTTTACAGAACAAGAGTTGAAGAGATTGGGCCAGATCGCCATCGATAACAACTTGATTATCGTATCTGACGAAGTTTACGAGAACTTGTACTATACTGATAACCTCCCCCGGCCTGCAACCTTGGCAAGTTTACCAGAATTACGGGACCGTACCTTGACTGTTGGTTCTGCTGGTAAATCGTTTGCTGCCACCGGGTGGAGAATTGGTTACGTCCAAGGTCCTGCTAATTTGATCAAGTACGTCACTGCTGCCCACACCAGAATCTGTTTCTCGTCACCAGCTCCGTTGCAACAAGCCGTGGCCCAAGGGTTTGCTGAAGCTGATAAGACTAACTACTTTGAGAAAACAAGAAAAGACTACGTTAAGAAATATGAACTCTTTTCCAAAGTTTTCGATGACTTGGGATTGCCGTATACTGTCGCTCAGGGTGGGTACTTTTTGTTAGTCAACTTGTCAAAATTGAAGATTCCAGAAGATTACGCCTATCCTGATGCAATCGCTGATAGAGGTACTCTCGACTTCAAATTGGCATACTGGTTAATTAAAGAAATTGGGGTTGTGGGAATTCCTCCAACTGAATTTTTATCACCAAATAATAGAGTCGGTAACGGGTTGGAAAAATGCTTACGTTTTGCCGTCTGTAAAGACGATGCGGTATTGCTTGATGCTGTAGAGAAATTGAAGAAGTTGAAGGACTACATTTGATTAGATTACACTTTTGAGTTCATAGAATTATTCGATATAGACATTTTAGAGTTATCACATTAATTATCCACATTAAATTATATCCTAACAATACTACAAAGGACGATACATTTGGAACAATACAACTTTTTAAGCTTTAGAAATTCCAATACAGGATTATTGGTTTTATTGTGTGCCTCGAAATAGTTCAGTCTGTTTGTAACACAGTAGAGCCTTAAAATTGGCACGCAAGACTACCAAAAGCTAGAGTTCGTTTAACCGTATTATTGAGGGTACTATATACAATTTACAGCCTCTCTAGCATTTTGAAGCAGAACTTCATCTCACCAAAATCATCAGACCCGTCTTCTATTTCCATCTCTAACTCCACAAAGTCTGTAGACATTATTTTCCAGAGATTTGCTCTTTCTGCTTCAAACCCTCGCCGTAAAGGAAGCTGGATCATTACACGTCCGTCTGGTTTTAAGAATTGTTTGATCATGTTGACCACCCATTGCGGATGGTGCGATGAGTATATTGGATCACTTACTACTATGGTTTCAAATGTTATAGGTCCAAATGCCTCTATAAAGGACGCTGGGTTACACCAGTCCAACTCGTGGGCTACACAGTCTATGCCATTAAGATTGATATTCTCTCGTAAGTTGGGAACTATTTCTGGCAAATCTGTAAGGTACGTTTTGAACCCTTGTATGGCACAAACCATACCTACCAAACCAGTTCCAGACCCCAATTCAAGAACTTGCCCACGTAAATACTCTGGATTTGTAAGTAATCTTTTAGATAAAATGAGCGATGACCCCCATGTCTTCAACCCCAAATTATCGCTTGTTAATGACGGTTCTTTCAATAATATATATTCTCCAGAAACGTATTTTGACAAGTTCGGTAACGCTATTTTCCTGGTAATTTCTGGCTGAGCAGTTCTACCACAGTTCTCACTTAGCCGTAGAGATGCAAGTTTGTGAATTGTATTAGGATCATCTATCCATTTCAATTCGTTAGAAATTATGTTGGTCATATACCGATTATACTCTGTACTGTAATTCATTCTGAACGATTCGCTGAGTCGAGGTAAGTACCCAAGTTTCTCGCGAGAATTTAGTCTGGGACAGCTGTCCTTAAACCAAGTTAGAGCCGATTCTAGCACATCTGGAGAGATACTTTTTTCTTTAAACACAGCTTCAACGTCGATTTCTTGCGCCAAAAGCTCAGTCTTTCCTCCAAAATTGAGTACATCGCTAGGAGATAGTAGCAGTAAAAGTACCCACATGGCCTCATAGCACGGTTGTAGCTGAAGCATCGGCAAATCCAATACATGTAATGGTACGAGGTGGTCATCGTCAGAGCCCTCTACATGCTCGACGTCGGCGATATCGACATCTTTGAGCAGACAAATCGGAGATTGTAGTTCTACTGAGTCATGATGCGTCTTTTCAGGTGGAGTGAACAAGGAAAGTGGGTCAAACTCCATTGGTGCACAATTTCCTAAAGTTCATTATCGTAATTTTTCAGTGCGATTTGGCTCATCGCACAAACTGATTAAATCATTAAATAGTACCATCTGTTTATAACTCGACAGAGCCATTTGATTACACAGATTACATTAGTTTGACTTATATTGTCCCGTACTAAAGAAAAAAGAAATTATCATGTCTACGTAGCTACTTACAAATGAGTTCACACTTCTCGGAGATGACCCGGCCAAACTCAGAAATCGGTGACCCGACCATTATATGCCCAGTCACCGTGTCTCAAAGGCTCTTGTTTAGGTCCGCCAACTTCCCCCGTCTTTGGGTTGACATCACCTTCGAATTCGGGAACAATCTTGAAGTACTGAAACGTCTTGTCCAACTCAGGATGCGATATACTTGGTGAACTCTCAGCTGCTTCGGACTTGGAAATCTTCTCGTTGAATTCCTCAATCGCCATTTGTGTATTAGCTTGCCTTTGCAATCTTTCGAATTCCTCCTGATCTTCCTTGGCCAACCGTGGAGGACTTGGGGTGATTTCAGTAGTAAACTTTGTGCTGTACTGACGAAGTACTGCAGCCACATGTACTCTCTGTGGTATGCTTCTATATATTCTTGTAGAGATCATATTGCTTGTATTGTTAACTCTTCCGTGATCAAGAAATTAGTTGTATTTATGATTCTGAACTTTATATAGATTACTTAGTGCCTGCAGGAAAATACCGTCTAAACTAATGTTATCAAAACGTCCCCCATTTTACCACAAAACTAAGCTTATTGGACATCACTGACGCTAGCAAAGTCCAATGAGGGTGGTGGATTTTTAATCGTCCCAAAGCGGAATGAATCCGTTGTCCTCAATATCATCTTGTAGTACGGATATTTCCGTTCCAGATCCGGTTTGACGTGCGGTAGTCCCGACCGGTGATTTGGAAATTCCGGTCTTCATTCTTATATACCACGAGCCTACGCGTTTCGGTGGTTTAGTAGATATTGGTATATTCCAACCAAAAAGAGGGTTTGAAATACAAAAATAAATTGCCGATCCCAGGAATCGAACCTGGGTCCCATCGGCCACAACGATGTGTACTGACCACTATACTAGATCGGCTGATTTGTTTGGACAAATTATCCGACTACTGTGCCAAGAAGAGTTGTCTTAGAATGGAAAAGATACGGGAAACCCGTTTTTTTATACTTCTTTACTCATATAAACATACACCAATGGTTCATGACAAAATTGACTTTTTGGTTTTAAAAGAAACTAGTGTTTTTGAAAAATTTGTTGAGAAAAAATGTAGTTACTTCATCAAATTTGATTTAAATTCTTCGGTCATGTGCCAGAGGACTTCCTACGGCGCTAACTTCACTTCATATACACCCGGGAGCTGTCAAATTACAAAAGAAATAAACTTCCAAGTCAAGTTGGAATCATATGAACGTCAAACTAAAGGAAAGAGTGGAGTAGCAAAAACATGAAGTACATGCAATAGATGCATTTTAGTTGAAAAAATAAAAATAAAACATGCATTCTAGTTAAATAAACAGAGGCTATCGAATTCGGTTTTTAAGAAGTACACATCAAACAATGTGGATATTGAATTATACTTCATTGAGTTTGTAGAAAAGTATATATTTTAAACTTATAAAGCATTGTGTATTTTTGATACTAATGATTCTAACATGCACTAACTATAACAGACAATGATGGGTCCGGAAGTAGAGTATTTGGGTCGCAAAGCAATAATTTGATTAATTTATGTGTTCTTCGAGACAAAAACAGCTAAATTTTGGGGATAATAGAGTAACGTGCCTCCCCAATGTTAAGATGTAACAATATGAAATTAAAACCCAAAAGAACAGCTCCTACACCAAAAAAGCTTGTCAAAAAAAACTTCATTGGAAGGAAAAGTATCGACCTACTGCCACTAGCTACTAAAGATAAAACTACCTCATTCATTCCTTTTATTATTTTATTTCATGCATATCTGATTAAACATTCCACAAAGCGTAAATACTTTTGAACCAATTCCTATTATCAAGGTAAACTTAACTTTTACAACTGATAAAACCAGGGTATTCAATATAATTTCAATCTTTTATCTTTCTTTCTTCAAATTACCATGAAATTTACTTGGAAAAACTAATTGGATTTGCTTCAAAATATTCTTCGGCTGTAGTTGGCTTGAAATCGATTTCAGTTAATGATTGGTTAACTAATTCCTTAGTTTTTGGACCAAAATATCCAAATTTATTGTGCCATTTGAACATTTCAGTGATGTCATCTACGATAGCTGGAGGCATAAATGACCGGTATGTAGCCTCAGGGATTTGAGTGTAACCAACATCCCTCTTTGAGACCTTGGAAATAATTTTGGAAATATCTTCCAAACTGTAATGACCTCCAGCTCCATACAAGGTTTTACCAGCAAAAGTGTCTGGCTTTTTAAGAATTTGCCCAACAAATTTACCCGTATCTTTGGTAATATCAACCCAAGGAAGAGTCACTTTTGGATCCATGATATTCATAATCGCATAGCCATTTTCAGTTGGATGAGGCTTCATCATACCATGGAAGTTTTGTAAAAAGATTCCTGGAGAGTAGAACGCGCTTTTGATGGGCAACGAACGTACATATTCTTCAACTTTGGCTTTATCATCAAAATGTTCTACATGAGTCAATTCGCCATTGGATAATTTAGACACAGGTGGAAGAGTACTCCAGATGAAAAAACTAGCACCTGCTTTGACTGCTGCATCAGCAATTGCTTTACCATCTTTAAATTCACTACTCTTTCCATCTGTACTCATGGCAGACATGGCAAAAACAATGTCAGCTCCTTTCAAAGCCAGCTCAAGTGAATTTTCATCATTTGCATCACCAGCAACAACTTCAATGCCCAAGTCCTTGAGCTTTAAAGCAGCAGGCTTGGATGGATCTCTTGTAATTGCTCTGACTTTATATTGGGATGGTACCTCTTTAGCAACATAAGAAGCAACAGAGCCACCCTGTTGACCAGTGGCTCCAAAAACAGCTAATACTTTACTCATATTGCTTTACTTTTAACTTTAATAGTTCTTCCAAATACATTTATTCCTGGGGTAATTACTCCATTTTATACTCTCTTATACCTTATTAAATTAATAATCCAGTACTTACTCCAAGTTTCCTACAGGATTGAGTATACGGCGTTAACGGAAAACGCCACGAACCCTTCCATACTTGTTTCACCGGATTTAATGCATCGAATCTGGTGGAACATAGTTCACTGTAATTGAGATCAAACTATCTGTAATCATATTCTTACATTGTTTCCAGATGTAGAACATTAGTCATCTTCTCATCTTCATGAAATTTCTGCTTTCGTTTTTCTCTGAATGATGGAAGAAAATATTAAATGGAAAACATACAGAAAAATACTACTGGCGAACAATGCCCACGACTGCAATTGATGGCCGATACAATCAAATTCACTCATAAAACTCTAGGTATAGAGATTAATCTAATAAGGTGACATTATATTTGAGAGGATTTCGTCTAAATACAGCTAATCAACAGCTTTTGAACCCAACATTCATTGCGTCTCCATAACTACTCTTGGAGACATTTTATGCTACTCTTTTTGCAACAATTATACAACTAAGTTCGAAGTAGTTATTATAACTCATTTTTTCCTCTTGTAATTGGTAAATTGGGAAGTTTTAGTTGACTTGTCACACAGCTACAACAATAATGGTATGGTTTATAGTAAGGTAAATATGTGGACCCTAATTGTTAATATGAAAGAATGGGTGCAAAATATGACAATATTAAAATGAGGAGTGAAGATTCATATCGAGAGACTTCTCGTTGAACTAAACATATCCTTTCATCAATTTACGTACAAACGTCCTGTAACCTAAAATTCAAATTGAGATGATATACATGCATTTCAAATCAGCCTAAGTACTCTCAAACTAAGGATTCCTTAGACTACTTCTGCATTTACATGCATTTCAAATCAATTTAAGTAATTACAAACTATCGATTCTTTAGACCACTTGTTCTACATTATTTTTCAAAAACACCGTACAGTAGACAAAAGTTCACTCATTTGTCAAGATTGTTAATCACCAAACTAGGTTTCGCAATCGATTCAGGAAGGAAAGTTGATTGGGTTTGCTTCAAAATATTCCTCGGCTGTAGTTGGTTTGAAATCAATCTTGTTCAATGTTTGGTTAACTAACTCTTTAGATTGTGAACCATAATATACAAATTTCTCAAACCATGTAAACATCTCTACAAGGTCATTCGCAATTGGTGGAGGTAAAAACGAACGGTATGCGGCCTCAGGGATTTGAGCGTAACCAACATCTTCCTTTGAAACCTTTGAAATAATTTTGGAAATGTCTTCCAAACTGTAATATCCCAGAGCCCCATAAAGAGTTTTTCCAACATAAGCATCTGGTTTCAGAAGAATTTCCCCAATATATTTACCCGTATCAGAAACGATATCAATACAAGGAAGAATTACCTTTGGGTTCATGATATTTATAATCGCATAGCCATTTTCAGCTGGTTGAGGCTTCAATATTCCTTGAAAGTTTTGTAAAAAGAATCCTGGAGCGTAGAAACTGCTTTTTATGGGTAATGTACGAATATATTCTTCAACTTTGGCTTTGTTGTCAAAATGTTCAACATGAATCAATTCGCCATTGGATAATTTAGTGACTGGAGGAAGAGTACTCCAAATGAAATATTTTGCACCCACTTTAACTGCAGTATCAGCAATTGCTTTACCATCTCTAAATTCGTCACCTTCTCCATCCATATTAAAAGAGGTCATTGCAAAGACGGTGTCAGCTCCTTTCAAGGCCAGCTCAAGTGATGCTTCATCAGTGATATCACCAGCAACAACTTCAATGCCCAAGTCCTTGAGTTTTAAAGCAGCAGGCTTGGATGGATCTCTAGTAATTGCCCTAACTTTATACTGGGATGATAACTCTTTAGCAACATAAGAAGCAACAGAGCCACCCTGTTGACCAGTTGCGCCAAAAACAGCCAATACTTTACTCATATTGCTTTACCCTAAAAATTTTATGAATAATTATTTTAAGTCAGTTTTTGAAGTATAGAATACAAAAATTTATAGTGTTTAAATACCCTTCTGGATTACTAATCCTATAAGTTCAAAATTTCGTTCATTATTAATCTATCCGGATTCAATAGAATGATAGCAAATACCATTCCATTAACTCCGGCCGAAAAATGCATGCAGAAATTATGCAGGAGCTTTTTTTTGTTATCTTCAAAATTATCTTGTTTGGTACTTGCCTATCGAATGTATAGTCGAAGAATATGCAAGTAATCAGCACAAGGTCTGAAATCAAGTATTTCTAGCAGTCAACCTCACTCATGTACAACGAGTTATCTATCTTTATTTTGCTAATTTACTTATTAAATATGACAATTATTATACATACATGAAGTGAATACTCTTACACTTTCGACAATTTAGAATCAATGTAACATTTCAACAACAAATGAATTTAGGCTAAGGAGTTTTGTATTTGGATTGGATCTAATTATACAACCATTTAGAAATGTATTATGGTTAACACAAATATTGTAATAAGTTAGGACTGCTCCGACAAAGCCTAGATAAAAAAGATTTAGTTGTTCCTTAGAGGTAAAGAAATAATAGGATCAGTTTGAAACATAAAAATATCAAGTTGAGCGTTTGTCGAAAATTTCTTTGAAACCTATATCAATAAGCTGCTAGTGCAAAACTATCTACAAACAGGTTGGCAAAATAGATAAGAATTAACCATCCATTCTATCTCGTTTAATATTCATGGAGAGGTTACTGCTAAATTTATTTTTCATGTACCTGGTTACCCCTCTTTGTAAATTACAGCTTTATAGAAAATATAATCTGTCAACTTCCAATCATTGTTAAATCCTATTTTTTTTACAACTTGTAACGCTAACACTTAACTGACATTACTATAATAAGAATTGCCAGTGAAAGTATTACCTGCTTGTGTACTTGGAGGTTCCTTTTATATACTAATGCAGTTGAGAACTGCAGTCTATCATGTCAGCCATAAAGACCAAAAGATCAAAACATAGGATTCTATGAAAACAAAAGCATATTTATATTTCGTTTGGTAGAAAGATAAAACTATATCAACAATACATTTGAGATAAACAGTGCAAAAATATCAAGTCTTCGTTCATTATGCAACCAAATTTCCCAAGTCCCCGAAATAAAAGAAACTACTCTCAAAACATCCGCAATATTCATTTTCAAATTAAAGAGAACTACAAATCAATATAAAGTCGATTTAAATTTTGTACTTTTCATTTATTTAAATTGACCTACTTGGTATAACCTTCCAATTTTCGTTCTTGTTTGATTTTCTTGTGAAATGTTACCGATCGAATTTACTAGGAAAGGTTAACTGGATTTATTTCAAAGTATTCTTCAGCAGTTACTGGTTTAAAATCTATTTCATTTAAAGTTTGATTAACCAATTCCTTGGTATTTGAACCAAAGTATTCAAATTTCTCAAACCATTTGGACATCTCGATGATTTCATCTGCGTCCTCAGGAGGCAAGAAAGATCGATATGTCTCCTCAGGAAGTTGAATATAATTAACTTCTCTCTTTGAAGTCTTGGATATGAGTTGGGAAATCTCTTCCAAACTGTAATGCCCCAGTGCTCCATATAAAGTTTTTCCAACATATGTGTCAGGTTTTTTAAGAATTTGCCCTACATATTTACCTGTGTCAGAAATGATATCAATAAATGGAAGAGTTACCTTTGGGTCCATGGTATTGGCAATTACATAGCCATTTTCAGTTGGCTGTGGTTTCGCTAAATCGTGAAAGTTTTGGAAAAAGAATCCTGGGGAGTAGAAAGAACTTTTTATGGGTAATGTACGAACATATTCTTCAACCTTAGCCTTATTATCGTACTGCCCAACATGAATTAATTCACCATTGGATAATTTAGTAACTGGAGGAAGAGTACTCCAAATGAAATATTTTGCACCTACCTTAACTGCTGCATCAACAATTCCTTTACCGTCTATAAACTCGGTACCCTTTCCATTTGCATTTGCAGTAGTCATTGCAAAAACAATGTCAACTCCCTTCAAGGCTATCTCAAGTGAATTTTCATCGGTAATATCACCAGCGACAACATCAATTCCTGAATCCTTGAGCTTTAAAGCAGCAGGCTTTGTTGGATCTCTAGTAATTGCCCTAACTTTATACTGGGATGATAACTCTTTAGCAACATAAGAAGCAACAGAGCCACCCTGTTGACCAGTTGCGCCAAAAACAGCTAATACTTTACTCATATTGCTTTACTTTTAACTTGAATAGTTATTCCAAATACATTTATTCCTGAGATAATTACGCCATTTTATAGTTTTCGTTCCTTTTAAATTTCAAATTCTGTGTCATTGCAAAATAGATTTATCCCATACGAAATATCCCAAGAATTAAAGAACAATCTCCAGACCCTTCTATGCCACGCCGATCTTAAACTCACGCAGAAAGTCCGGTGGCTCAAACTTGTACAGAAATACGGTTTACGGAGTTACCCAATAAGACTAATTTTACAATAATATAACGGAATTACCGAAATAAACAGGTATATTTTTAAGCAGATCTAAAATTCATACAGAAACCTGGTGGCTATAATCGGCACAACCTCACGCTTCATGTACCTCATTCAGAATATCCAGTGAAACTTAATCTTCTATATATCGTTAAGTAATTATCTTTCAATATGATACGACTATAATATTCAAGAATCACTTTTTAAGTTTAGGAACCAATATTAGAAGGGTTCAATAACATCTTTCGCGAAGTTCGATGCTACTTTTACCTACGTTCGACTGGATTGGAAATTTCTCTTGAGGAAAATATCAAGAGTAACGATTTGCCAAACACTAAATCAGGTAAAGTAGGCTGATGCTAATAGGTAATCCAAAGGACAAGCGCAAAATTTCTTTCGAATTGTATTGCAACAGTTCCATAAGTCCTGTATTCAAACGATAGACATAATTATTGCGCTTTTATTTCTGTTTTTGAATTGCGTTTCTCATCTTGCACTCTACTAATATTTCCAATTATTTTATCGTTCATCGATAATCAGACTCAGGTTATTTGGTAGATACAATTATTTCCTTTGTGCTCAATAAAACAAAAACAGTATATTCAATGCATTGATTTCTTATATTTTACAATAAATCGAATTTTACATATATTAATCTATAAAACACTGACGAAGCCGCCAAACTTTTGGTTGTTGTACAATTGTATTAACTATATTGGATTAGGCCCATCTACCCAACAATGCCATCAAACCAGCACCCCAGCACATAATGAAGTAAGCAAGTAACATTTTCTTGAAACCTTCCTTGCCTTTGAATTCGCCAGAGAACAAGAATTCGTGGGCCATTAACTCTACCAAACCAGTGTAAATCAAAATACCAGCTGAAATAGAGTCAAAAACACCATTTGTAATCAATGCAGTTCTACTGCCTGGTAAGTATGATGTTCTGACACCTAACCCAATAGCAATAGCTATAGGAGTAACCAAGGTAAATGCAGCACACAATACCCATGGAGTAAATCTTTTATCTCTGCTCCAGTTCACTAAAGCAATTCTAGAACCTAAACCAAACCCTTCAAACATTTGGTGGAAAATCAACACAATATACAATGAAACGAACTCATCCCCAGAAACAGCTAATGACAACCCCACGAAAACAGAGTGGAATAAAACCCCAAATTCCAAAACAAAAACTCCAAGCAATTGACTGTAGTATGCCTCTTTATCTACATCTTCTACTGGAGTGCCTAATGCTTCTGGGTCCTGGTGTTCAAGAGCGTGGTCAAAATGGCTAGGATATGATTTTTGTTTAGTACTTTCAGTTGGCTCATCAATAACCGAGTCTTCATCCAAAATCTTATCTTCATGAGTGTCTTTCTTCAAGTACATAGACTCATCACCGAAATGTGAGTGCGAATGCCCTCCTTCACCCATTTGTTCAATTCTATCATCAATAAATCTGTAAGCACATACTTCAGAAAAGAAAAGTAAAAAGAGTGTCATTAATGCTATACCAAACGCAAACGGATATGTCAACAACACACCTCCCAAACACTCGTCTGATAAGGCCTCGTTGGCGGGACTCAAAAGATGTATAAACCCGGTAGCAATGATGACTCCCGAACCAAAGAATTTGGCAACAAAAAAATAGATTGGTGGTAGTCTGATAAAAGAATATTTAGAAGATAGCAAGGGTATGAACACACCGAGACCACCTCCTACCATGATGGCAAAAATAGACGAGATTCTCAATCCCATTCTTCCATCATAGTCATTATCTACCGAACAGGCTTGTTCGTCGTCCCTTTTCATGAATATTTCATAAAGCACTTGGTCAATCATTGTTGGCTGGTGAAACTTATTCTAATAATGTGGGACGAACAATGAAGAGAACGAACGTCAGTTTTATACCCAACAACAATAGCCACTTTAATCGGCGTTTAACTACTAAAGTAGTGGATTTTATTCTTGAGTTTGAAATGGCATCGTCAAAACCACCAAGGTTCCGGATGTAGCTGCAGGGCCCATTCGGGGGTGCGACTCCCACCGTCACTTTAATTACGACCTATGGTGGAATCACGTGATTTGTGCCAATTTACTACAACTTAACTGGCAATTACCGTGAGACTCGAGGATAGAACGGCAGAAATGCCACCTGAGATGGTGCAGATTGCTCACATGCTTTGAGATACAATTGTAACAATGGAAGTATCATGCAGCCGTGTGAACATATGTAACTCATTTGTAATCGCCGAAACTATAGTGGTTATGGTACATACAGTCCTAAGGTCTTATTCAGGTACTAAGTAATGGGGTAAACTTCGAGAGTACGCTGGTCATGGAACTGATGATGAGAATTAATAATTTCCAGCTTGGGAAAGAGGTCACGGTGTTGCAATCTGGTGGACAGATATTGGCCATGGTTGTGATGTCTACATGGTTGCAAAAGTTTTGTGGTACTGGCACGCTGCATACAGTAAAATTATGATGGAAATCAAGAGAAGGGGAACAATAGCATGGTGGTGCAACAGCTTACATGCTGCAAGGATTTGAATGCACCAGCTCGTAACGAGTCAATTGCTATGTATTAATTCCATAGGCTCGAGGCTTTCCGTTATTTACAATAAATTAGCGGATTTCGTAAACTTGCATTATCGGTGCGACCGTGCATTTTTCTATAAATTCAATACACCTTGTATGTTACGGGCTAAAATTTGCACCATTTCCAACCCACGGCAGTATACCTCGCATAAATCCAGAGGACAATTGAAGCAGCTCCTAAGCCACCCTCGTACAAAACAAAGTTTCTGTAGTTGGTTGTACTACCGCCACTGATAACCAAAGATGCTATGTACATCCCCAAGATAGTGAGGAATGCTAAGAAGAAGTATACTGTGCCGTATACCTTGCCAAAGTTGTCGACGGAACAGATTTGCCCTGTGCATGCTGGGATTAGCGATATGACTGCTGAGGTGGAAATACCAAATAATACAGCAAATGCATATAATATATTCAAATTTCCTTTGGCTGGTAACCACACAGCAAATATAACCACAGTCGTCATAACTGATGTCACGATCATCACGTTGAACCGTCCATAATGGTCGGCAAAAAGTCCCGAGATAAACCTTGATGGAATCCCACAAACATTAACAATAGTGATCAACAAGTATGCCTGGGAATTCTCAAGTCCGTTACTCAATGCGTATGATGAAAGATATGTTAACGTAGTCATGGAGATGACTTCAGCCAACCATATAGCCAATGTCAAACAAATAAACCGACTATCTTTCAACACGGAGAAATCTAATGCTCCTTTCAAGAACATTACGAGCGATGTGAAAGGATTCTTTCTGGAGCTTACTTCATTTTCATGGTAACTGAGGTTCTCAGTTTCTTGGTTAGTTAAACTTTCAACTTCTGGTGATGAGATCTCACTGGCGTTGTGCTTTTGATCCCTTTCCCGAACCAATGCAATCGACACTGACATGCAAAACATGCAGATAAGTGCCAAAATCCGAATACCCCAAATGAAGCCTACTTTATCGTACAAATTCTGCAACATCACCGGGAATACAGTACCACCCACCAAACCACCAATGGTGCCTATAGAACAAGCAAGCGCACGTTTCTTCAAAAACCAGTGACTTAATGCTCCAATTAATGGTGCCATGGCAAGCGATGTCCCGATTGCTGTTAAAATGGAAAAACTAAAAATGAAATGGACCAACTTTGTCGACTGCGCAGTCAATAAAAGACCCACCGTGGTCGCAATCATACCAATAGTAAGAGGAATTCTTGCACCAAACTTGTCAAACAATTCCCCAAAAAAAACTCCACCAAAGTACATCACCCCCAAGTGCAAAGAGAACACCCACGACACATCTGTCTGCTTAATATGAGACAACTGGTGTGTAGAAACATACGATTCAATAGCACCCAAACTATTTGCAAGACCAAAATCTGCGATTAACCCAATAAACGACCCTAATAAAACAATGTTGGCTTTCAACCCCCCATCAGGAAACCCATCGGGATTCTTTTCCGATCCATACATCAACTTGGTTGACTCCTGGACATCTTCAATAACTGCCTTCAGTCTGAACGTAAGCACATTATCATTCTGTTCGTCTAGTGATTGTAAAGCTATAGTTTGCGACATCAGTTCGGAACAAACTAAATTTTCTCTTCACTTTGACTCTTGACTCATCTTGATGTATTTATTATGACAAATACATGGTTGTTACACGATGACACAAATGTGGAGTAACCCTTGATTGTTTTTCTATTGGTTTCGTTGGTGATCCCTGTATCTATGATCTCGTTTATGTATCCCGCAAAAAGACTTGCGTTTCCGATAATTGATGAGCCACGTTTTATTCTGTCTGTTGATGCGATACACACTATTTTCGTGATACCATTTGGTAGACCACAAATAGATGTTCAAACATAAAATGCATTATTGCAGTAAAGGTCATTGTAGTCTCATTGTAGAGCTTTACTGAGTGATAAGAAGTTCTGGGCTAGAAAATGCAGCTAGATATTTCTTTTTGTAGGTGTATTTCCGTTGTCTTTCATGCACCGGTGGTAGTGGTGTATCGTAGTACAGTCGTGCTGCGGTCGTGCTACGTACAATGGACAGTCGTGCTACGTTTGGCGAGCGGTCGTGCTACGATTTGCGTGTAGTGGTCGTACGATGGTGGATTTGTCGCACAGTTTATGTTACACAGGACGATTTTAAGTCTTATAATTCTACTAGCATTGATTGTTACAGACTACAGATACAATGGAAGAACCAACCGAAGTAGAAGATTTGACCAAGGAGCAAAAGTTGGAGATTGCAAAGAAGAAGTTTGCTGACTTGAAGAAAAAGAACAAAAAGAAGAAGTCAAAAAAGAAGGAGGGGGAACAAACCCCAGAAGTAGAAGGTGACGTCGAAACCGAAGAACCATCTGCCGAAACCCAACCTGTAGAAGAATTGAAAATTGACGTAAACGAACCAGCAGATGAAACAGAGCCAATTGAGGCAAAGGAAGAACCCGCAAACAAAGACGAACCACAAGCATCTGAAACAGACACAGTTGAACCTGAAACAGAAACAAATGAAAAAGCCGAGACCACACAACTGACGGAAACAGAAACAAAATCAAAGTACACACCAAAAGACGAACCTCAGACAGAGCCAACGAATGATGCTGCACCATCAATTGAAGAGTTACAGCTGAAAATCACCAACCAGGAACGAACCATAAAGAAATTGCGGGACGAGAATACCGACTTGAAGTTGTCCAAAATGGACTTACAGGACCGGATCACCGCGTTGGAAGAACAAGTAAAGCAACTACAATTGAAAGCGTCTACCCAGACCAGCTCACCGGCTGGAGTACCACCAGTACAACCACCTAAATTACCCGTAGCAAAACCAGTATATACTAGGAACGAGTTCGCGTCCGAATCGAAACAAGATTTGACCCAGTTCAAGACCAAAGGTGATTTCAGAGAGAGCTTGATGTTGTGGAAAGGTTGGCAAGTGGATATGACGCTCTGGAATTCCAGTGTTGGCACTCAACAGTTGAAACTTTAATTGATCTTTGAACTTTAATAGTGTATTTAATATACATTGAACTATATACATCTGGAGTAAACATCGCATCCACAAGTGGATCGACACCATGCATGGGTTAAACAACACAACTACAAATGTATGGTTGTCCGAGTGAAACGTGAAACAAAATCATTTGACCCTATACAAGGCCATTCCTGGCAAGTTTCTCTTTGCAGCCTCTTGAATCTCAATAATGTCCTTATCTTCTGTCTTCAAAAAAATACATTCGGCAGGTTGCAATGGCTTGATGAATCTGACAGGTAAACCTGAACTAAGTGCTTTGACTTCTTCACTAGTCAAGTTGACTTTTCTACCTGGCTTTGAGATTAATGAAATATCTCTAATTACTGGTATATTATTTCTATATTTTAATCCCAACCATAAACGTCTGGTACTAATGTTGTCAGGAGTAACGTCAACAGGCTTCAAATCTGGTCCCGACGTGCTACCTTTGTGGAGTGAGGAAATGAACCCTTCCTTGTATAACCCTTTGGCAACCTGTAAGTGCATTCTCGAGAATGGAACCGAAGTGATGGCTATACGGACATTGTTGCAGTTTTTTATGTGCGCACAGAAGTTCGCTAAGTGCACCAACGACATTGTACTACTCCCTACTTGCTTGTTGATGCCTCAACTCTGGTGTAGTAGTACCTAGCCTGAAAATTTGAAAAAAAAAATGTCGCGGCACCACGTCCACAAAATGTCGTATCAACACAATGTCGCGCGGGCTTCTCATGACACCACTTTGGAAAATACATTCGTCTACAATAAGTCACTCAAGTACCAAATTGTCCGGAAAAGCGAATGTTTGGTGCTAGATCCTTGTTGGGCAGAGGTGGAGCAATCCGTCCATGTAATTTTTTCGTCACTCGTGGTATCAGATGCAATTTGAACACTAGACTTTACAGTTCTAAACCCGTTCGTACTATCCTGAATCAAGAAACTCCCAAACTCCGGTACTTGTTTTACATGTTTCTTGTATCCTGCGGAGCACTTTACGTGGCAGCAAACTCAATGGAGAAAAATAAGAAACCTAAAACGTCTTTTGAAAGTGAAAGGGAATTCAGGGAATATGAGGAAAGTACCGGGTTGAAAAGACGGAACAAATTGATTAATTTCGAAAAAAACCAGAATTACAAGTTCTACGTCATTCCTTATGTCCACAAAGACGAAACTGTGACCAAGATTGCTGACAGATTGAAGGTGATTGATGAAGGTAAAGAAGTCAAGATCATTGATCCTAAACAGTTGGTCGAGCAAGAAAAGCAAGATGAATCTAGAAAGTACTGTTATCTTTTGCAAGATTTGGATGCTGAGGGCAAGTCTTACCCAAGAGGGTTGATGACAGCATTAATCAAGGAAGAAATCCAGGCTTTCCTCAACACCAGAATGGGAACTTTTGACACAAACTTCATCATTAAAAACTTCCCTCAGACCACAGATGATGCCATCAAGTTCGAGAACGAGGTCAGTGACGTGCAAAAATGTTTGATTCTTCATTACGATATCATTAATGAATTGAAAAAGAACAACTCTCCAGAAGTGGCCAGATCAATTGAAAACGTAACTGGGTATTTCGAAATCGTCAACAGAGTCAAAACTTTAACGTACAAGTACGACGAAATGGACGATGCCTTAAAGGAGTTCCTATTGGAAGATATGTAATGCTCCTTCTGTAAATAATAACTTTGTATATAAATCATATGTCATGTCCATTTTTTCATCAACGTCGGAATATTAGCAGTGGAGATTGTAAAAACTTCCTAGGCGTTATAATGATGCAATTGCTCGATTTTGTTTGTCATTTTTTGTCTTTCTGTGTTCTTTCCAGTTCATTTTCTTCAGCACCTTCAAAGAACTGTTCTGGAGTATAAAACTGGAGGCCAATATTGGAAGCAAACTCTTTGTCGCTGTCCAGGAAATCGTTTTTCCTTCCAGCAGCGTCGCCTACGTAGAAACTGTTGTCCAAGTCGAGCTTCAAATCGCCTTTTGTCAAAAAAGTTGTTAATTCGTTCCACATTCCTACTTGTGGTTTTCGATATAAATCGTGTAGTTTAGCTGACGCTTCGCTAATGTGAACCTTCTTCCCCTTGGGCTTCATGGTGGCAGCAAAAACGAGAATTTCACACGGCTGTTCTACCAGAAGTTTTATAGTATCGACAATTTTTGACAACTTTGTAGTGAAATTGACATATGATTTCTTCGTCTTATCAGCAAGAACACCACCCTGGTTCGTGAAAATTACTACGAGATACCCTTCGTCTACAGTCTGCTTTAGTTTGGTTAGTACATTGGAGGTATCGGTGGAACTCCACCATTGCCAATCGTCGACTCCTCGGGCAAATTTCATGCCTGATTTCGTTTCTATGAGTGTAGAATCGAGGTCAAATCCAGCGATTTTGATGTTGCACCCACTTTTCTTCACCAAATTGTAGCTTGTTGGTACATTCTTGATTAAATGTGTGCCTACAATTCTCCAATTCTGAACTAAACCCAACTTTTGTGACAAATCTAGGTTCTTTGCGTTTTCCTGTCGCTTACTGACTCGATTACCACCTAATAGCTTCGTTATATCTCCCATGTTGTAAAGAAGTATATACATAAACAGATAGGCGACTTGCGATTGCGATGAGCATTTCGTTACTACGAGATGCGTCGACCAGTTTCGCAATAACCTTCATAAATTACCGCCACTGTTGCGGTGAGTGTAGTTCTATTTCGCGGTGCGAATCCTAGTTCGCAAGGTTCTATTAACCAAATCATGACAGAAAAGGTGTCCAAAGACCAGTACGGTCGTAAGACATGGGATGTGGATGCGTTCGCCGAAGAAGCTAACAAGAAGAACAAGAAGGCTGAACCCGTAGTTTCCACAGAGAACCAATTAAAAGATACTCTGTCTTCATCTCATCTATCTCATCGAAACAAGCTTATTGAACAATCGCTTCTGGCAGTGAAAACATACAACATCATCAACCCTTTACATGCGTCTGGTGGTTCTTATGGTAAAAATAAGCGGTTTGGGTTCTTCTGTCCCATTTGTAATTTATCTTTTAGGGATAATCTATCATTAATTGACCACTTTAATTCACCCCAACATGTTGCCAACGCAACAAAACTAAGCAAGAGTACTTCTAATGAGGAGGGAGAGCCACTAGAAGGTGGAATTTCTCGAGCATCATTACAAGATGTTATTAAAACCATGGAATCGTTGGTATCGAAACTGATTCGAGAAAAATCAAACACTAAAGAACAAGTTTCTTTCAAGGAAAGAGTAGAGAAGCGGCGATTGTTTGAAGAGCAGAAGCGGGAAAAGAGGCAACAAAAAAGAGCAAAAAAAAACCCAAAGTCTGAGGACACAGAAGAAGAGAGCGAGCTACAACGGGCCCTAGGGTTTAAAGGATTTTCATCTACGAAGAAGTAAGGACCTCATTCAAGGAGCTGTTAAGATATCTACTTCTGATGATATAATCAATTGCAATAGTTGAAGCGAGAACAATTACCTAACTCCACAGAAAAACCAGCTACGAACAGCTCCGTTATAAGCAGAAATTGGATCTGAGAACGCCAAACGATGTATATTGATGCCCTTCCTACTCAATTGCTCACAAAATCCATCAGTAGAAATCGTAACTCAATTATCTGTGGCATTATTTTAGATTACTATCATGGCTACGTAATTGTCATCTGAAGTTGGTCGTTCGATTCGAAGGCATTTTAAATTTTCACCTATTGTCCAAAATCCTTGCTTGGGAGGACGATGAATTTATGGATCGAATCTAGACGAGGGTTTTGTTCTACGACTGTACCAATTTTCAGGTGTTATTTTGATCCATTTTATCTGTACAGCTGGTATGGTGAGGTTCCAGGCCATTTATAGTATGATAACGAACTGGATCTATTTTCTAAGAGATTCACTGCCGGGTAAAGGTTCATTATTGCATGATTAACATATCATGGACTCATCGTCCACTTTTAGGCTAAGCCAGTCCCTTGTAGGTGTTATCAATTTTGAAGTATACACCATTTAATTCTGATTCTGGATACCAAGATAACTGGTTTCTATCATCTTTTTACAGATGAGGTTTTTCAATCGAGATAATTTATGGTGGAATAGAGCAAGGTACAGATTGCAGCAGACTAATGTTGAAATATTGGCGTATCATTGATTAAATTAAAGGCTGTTGTGATAGCGACGTGTTGCAACTATTTGTCTCAACGGGTTCGTTAGAGCACTCTTAGCATGTTGGGTATAGGTATTCGCTGTTGTATCAAATAAGGGGTTTTTACTACCCTTATTGGCAATTCAAATACTAGGAGGATGCATTAAATTTTTAAGTATATACGAAAAGACGTTTCAATAGGCTGGCTATACACAGCAGTAAATTTGACTGTTGAAAGCTACTCCTCGTTTGCTCTGATATATTTAGTTTCTCCACAAATCTTAGGGGGTAATTTGATGAAACGTACATATGTCTAATTTGACACCGGAAATATACTGTTCATCTATGCTGTTGTATGTGTTAAAGTTGAGTACTGGTATTTAATGCTCTTAGAGTAGCAGGGTATATGTCTTGCGTTTGTATGAAAGTATACATCAAACTGAAAAGTAGTTGACAAGACATTAAATAAAAATAAAACAAAATATAAAATAGAAAACGATCAAATTAGACAAACAATCGTTGAAGTAAATAAAAGAAGATAATGTTATGGTTTGTAATTGTAAAATTTTAAAGGTTAAAGAGCTGTTCTAATTATGAATCCAAACACATCATTTAAATATAGATATTAGGCTCAGTAATCCTATATTTTTAATGATTTTTTAAAATTTTGGAAAATATAAGATAAATAGCACCCAGGTATTGAACTTGAGGTTTTTTGCTTCAGAATGCTTGACATTAGTTTACGAGCAAATTTCAGGTCTCGTTAATGCACTTCTGAACCTAGGAGAACCTGCTACTTTGTACTGTACTGAAAATGAGAATAAATATAAATTAGCAACCACACGACCATGATAGAACCAGGACGAGTTTACTTACACAGTGTTAACGCTTATACTGGAACAGCCAGGCAACGAGCTTTCAGACCAACGGAAAACTACGATTGGAGTGGTTCTGAGCATTACTCCATACTTTTTCAAGGGCGAGGAGGAATAACGGGACCAAAAACCTTACAGAGACACAAACAGGTCCCACAAATGGTGCGCTTTAGCTAATGAATCTAGCACTAACTTCCGAACAATTGTAGTAGAGAAGCTATGTACTTCAAGCATATAGGGCATCGAGTGCATTTAATTAAAAAAGGGTTTCGTGTACGAAGGGGCCACTTGTTTGTGTTTACATTTTGTGTCATGTTCTATAAAGATTCGGTACAGGTTGGCCGATCCTTTCCAGATACACTATGAGTACACCTTGATTTACAAGTTCTAGTACCTGAACAGACGCGGCCACTTAATCCTTCTTTACAAGTAAAACCAACAATTACACCACAACCGGCCATTCTACGAAAGACAGAACACAACCGTCCAATCCATAGCCATATCTCTCTAAATACCGCACCCACGGTGACAGTCTGCACTTGGATCCCAGAACTGCCGTGGAAACTTACCACAGTAGGAATATTCCGCATCCAAGTGCACTCCTGCAATGAGCCTACAGTGCATGTCTATCCGAACCAAAAGTCTGCCACAAAACAGCCACGGTTGCAGCGGAGCAGTGCTGCAACACTACCGCCCCAAACACTGTCAATGACCCATCCACCACCATTACGTTCTCTGTAGACCGAATTGCCGATGATGGAAAACTCTATAAGCGATGGGTCTGGCATATAACATGAGGGATTCGGACTTTTTACCACTAGCAAACAACCCCCAGCTACAACAATCCAAACACCCTAGGTCACCATGGCACTACTCGGATTGACAACACCCACCACCGTAGCCCTCTTCCAACGCAAACTTGCCGTTTATCGCCCACAAATTCCCTTCCGATGCCCTACTTCGGAGTTCGGGTCCGACGCACCAAACACCAATTAAATTCTCCGATTCCCTGCCTGCATCCAGCCCAGGCTAGCAAAAGGATATTTAGTACTAAATTTTTTTAAAATCATTCCTACCGAAGTTTTTCATAACTCTACCGACACAGCTCTTTTTGATTCTTCGTCGTGATGTTTAGACTCTTAAGCAAACAACCAGTCTTTCCCAAATTATCCAGATCGTACATTGCTGGTCAGTTCACTGGTAAACCTAATGCTAATGGTAAATACACTGTTACCTTAATCGAAGGTGATGGTATCGGGGTTGAGATTTCTCAAGCTGTTAAGGATATTTACGCTGCTGCCAACGTCCCTATTGAATGGGAACCTGTGGATGTCACTCCATTGTTGATTGACGGTAAAACCACCTTGCCTCAACCAGCTATCGACTCCGTCAACAAGAACTTGGTTGCATTAAAAGGTCCATTAGCTACTCCAGTCGGTAAGGGACACACTTCTATGAACTTGACTTTGAGAAGAACTTTCAACTTGTTCGCTAACGTCAGACCATGTAAGTCCATTGTTGGGTACAAGACTGCCTACGAAAATGTCGATACCGTGTTGATTAGAGAAAACACCGAAGGGGAATACTCTGGTATCGAACACACCATTGTTCCTGGTGTTGTTCAATCGATCAAATTGATCACCAAGCCAGCTTCCGAAAAAGTCATCAGATACGGGTTTGAATACGCCAGATCCATTGGTAAAAAGCACATCTTAATTGTCCACAAGGCCTCAATTATGAAGTTATCCGATGGTTTGTTTGTTTCTACTGCTAAAGAAGTCGCCAAAGAATACCCAGATGTCACTTTGGACTTTGAATTGTTGGACAACACTTCGTTGAAATTGACTGCTGATCCTTCCGATTACAAGGACGTCGTCATGGTTATGCCAAACTTGTACGGTGACATTATGTCTGATTTATCATCTGGTTTGATTGGTGGTTTAGGTTTGACTCCATCCGGTAATATGGGTAACAAGGTTTCTATTTTCGAAGCCGTCCACGGTTCTGCTCCAGATATTGCTGGTAAAGGATTGGCCAACCCAACTGCGTTATTATTGTCCTCTTGTATGATGTTGAGACACATGTCTTTGAACGCTGATGCCGACAGAATCGAAAGTGCTGTGTTGAAGACCATCGCTTCCGGTCCAGAAAACAGAACTGGTGACTTGAAGGGTACTGCTACTACTTCTCACTTCACCAAACAAGTTATTGCCAACTTGTAAGTTTGTGAGCCCTGACAATTGTTTTATTTCATATAGATGCCATCATCGTATCATAACCTAATAAAAACTAACGAATAGCCCGTAATTATGTCTGGATCAAGCTAGACTAGTAATCACCGTAATCCCCATTAGCTACAATACATACTGGTCTCTATTACACTATCATATTATGCTCCTACTTTGACAACTTGGCCAAAACTATATTACTACCCTCAACAATGGCTACGTGCTCAATATCGTGGACTCTGGCCTCGTACTCGTCCAAAGTCTCGTCTTTTTTAAGGTCCAACTCCTTCACAAGAATAGGGTCTCCCTTATCAACATCAGCAATAACGTAATGGATCATGACACCACCCTTGGTGATTTTACCATCCTGGCCTGCTTGCCAGCACCGGTCAATCGCATGAGTTCCTTCAAACGCACCAGGCAACGCTGGGTGTAAATTAATGATGGTAATTCCTGCTTCCTTCAATGGTTCCAAAATGGTAGGTGACAAAATTAACATCCATCCAGCACAAACAATCAAATCTGGTTTTGGATCAGAAGAAATGATCATATTGGCCAAATCAAGGTTGAATTGTTCTCTTTTAGCTTTACGTTCGTCAACTTGTTCTTTGGGTATGCCCTTGTAGTATGTCTTTAATTCATGAACTTTTGTGTCTATATTAGCATTTTGGGCTCTGGTCAACCCATAGGCAGAGGCATTTGAGGAAATGACTTGGGTAATTTTCCCATTAAGTTTGCCCTGAGCAGAAGCATCAATGAGAGCTTGAAGATTGGACCCGCTCCCCGAGATCAATACGGTGATATTGGCCATTGTGGATGAAGGTATCAATCCTGAGATTTTTCACTATGACTCGGTTTAGATTAGATGGAGCTCACGTGAGGGCTGATTTACGTCGATTTATGTAGATTTTACGTCGGGGGTTTTGCGCGGACTCTGGCGGGGCATACCACGACTCGGGGCACTACTGTGCGACATAAGGGTTCGGGCAGGCAGACAAAGATTGCAGCACTTTTATAGGCTCATATAACCGTAGTGGACCAGCCTATTGGAGGTGTAGAGACAAGTGAGTAGTGGATTGCAATCTATCAGAATGAGTTTTAGACGTCTGTGGTTTAGTGGTTTCATATTTAGTTATTCTTGTAAAGCAATCTCTATGATTCTTCAACATTGGATCCCATGCCGGGCAATGGAAACCATAACTGGCTCTGACATACCCTCACCATCTGTTTTAAACAGCATAGTAAAGTTAGACACTTCTTGTTCTGACGTCGGTGTTTTTCCTTGTATCCTCTCTTTGTAATTGCGGACGTGGTTGCAATTGTCTAACCCGAGTTTGGTAATATCACGCATTACCTATTTGGGTCGCATTTTGCAACCCTCGTAATTCACTCTGGAAATTCAGACATAATGTCTTAAACTCTAACTCTGGACTGGCAGTAAACAGTAACATTCCAGCAGCTTACGTGAAACTAACTTCGCTGGCATCTTCAATTAACATGCATCTATTGCCTCGTAAACCTTTTCTATGTGCTTTTTGTGTTAGATAAAAATTGTAATACATCTATTAACTAATATTTACCGAACGTTGTAATTGTAAACATCATCACCGTAGACATTTATGTGGTAATGTGCTTGCGTTATGAGGTGTCGGCAATACGGCACTCGTGCCCAATTGTTTGGTACGATATAACGGAGGTGTCGATTGATGCAAGCATTTCAAAGTCACTATAAAAGTTAAACAACTAGCGTTTCCCATGATTTTAGATCTATTGAAATACTCTTACCACTACTCCTTGGTTCACTTAATTGCCCACGCTTGTTTCTTCATAAACCTACATCATAAAATCGGCGCTACCAGAAAAGGCTCAACCGAAGGAGTTGTAGTCGTCATGATCTTAAGTTTCTCATTATTTTAACCCATGAATACTCAAAGTCTACAACCATCATTGCTCCCACAGTCAGTACCGCTCCAGCGTTGACATCATCTTTACAATTTTTACTCTAAAAGCGCGCTACCATGCACTTTCACAAACCAAGTGATGAACATCGTACAGTGGTTTCGGTGCTAAATCCCCACACCAAGCAGGTCAAATAACATTACGTACTAAACTGGTTACTCATACATTCTCCACCCTATCCTCTTCCACCACTGCTCAATCCCGCAAATTCTCAAAGTCTCCTTTAATTCTCATCCCAATCGCGCTACCATCTATGTCCTCTCCTTCCCCCGAAGTTTGCAAAATGAAAAATTCCACCACTGGTCAAACTTTACCAATACCACACAAATTCAGATAAAATGTTCAGAAAATCCATTGTTAACGTTGCAAAACCAATTGGTGGAAGATTCTTCTCCTCCACTGCTCCAGTTTGGGGTACCAAAGTCTATTTCAAGACTTCCATTGATGGTCAAATCCAAGACCCAATCAAATTCGAATTGTACGACGATGTCGTTCCAAAGACCGCAGAAAACTTCAGAGCTTTATGTACTGGTGAAAAAGGGTTCGGTTACGACAAGTGTATTTTCCACAGAGTCATTCCTGGTTTTATGTTGCAAGGTGGTGACTTCGAAACCGGTAAAGGTTACGGTGGTAAGTCCATTTATGGTAAGAAGTTTGAAGACGAAAACTTCAAAAAGACCCACGACAGACCAGGTTTGTTATCAATGGCTAATGCCGGTCCAAACACCAACGGATCGCAATTTTTCATCACCACTGTTCCATGTCCTTGGTTAGACGGAGCCCACGTTGTTTTTGGTGAAGTCATTGAAGGTATGGATGTCGTTAAGAAGATTGAATCTTACGGATCTCAATCCGGTGCTTTGAAGGCTAAAGTTGTCATTGAAGAAGCTGGTGAAGTTTAGATTTTATAAAAAGTCTTAAATGAGAAATTGCGAGTCTTAAATTAAAAATCTAAAATTATACATAAATATCACTTCTACAATGGACTCTGTTCATTGCCAGTTTGTATGTCCATATGAACATATAGCTTTCTACTTATGAATGCATGTATTTACTAACCATGGTCTAACAGTACATTAAATAGGCTTAACGACTAAGGAATAAATAGTTATGAATGATGACGGTGATTGGATCAAACTACCGATAGTGATGACGTCTAAAAACACCATTAGTCTTCACTTTTCACGGTGTAACCTGGAGAAATGAAACTTAGATTTTCAAGAATTCGTTTTTTTCAACTTTTGGAATGGCATCACTAGGCATCTTCTTCTTTAATTGAGCCAATCTGTCGTAGTCACCAGCCAAGATTCTCGAGATAACCAAGTCATCTCTATCCTTAATTTCTCTTTCGGATTTACCTTCGTTGGACAAGAATTCCTTGGCCTTTTCAACGTCACCGTGGAAGTAATCTTCCATAGCTCTCAATCTCAATTCTTTTTCAGCCCAGTTAGGACCATCAGTGTTGCTACGTTCCATTTGCGCAGTGTATTTAGCATAAAGAACATAAGCAAAGACTGGTAAAACCAAGTAGAAAAATGGAAATTCCCATCCTTCAGCCTTCTCAGTTTCTCTGATCACTTTCCATTTCAACTCTCCAGTAACATCGTCCTTGTATGGAATCTTATCGATGATCTTACCAGCATCTTTGGTGACAAATTGAAATGCTGCTAAATCCTGGGAGTTGTCCTTGTACAACTGTAATTGCGATCTTGGAATACCTGGTAATATGAAGTTCCATTCAGAATGGTTACGTTGGTAGTATAAGTTTTGTAACTCAGCGATGGTCTTGAATTCTTCATCACTAGGAACTCTTGGAGTACCATCAGGGTTAGAGTAGATCTTGGTCACGGATGACAACGAATCCAACTTGGTTCTGATGGTCTGTTCTAACTCAGGGTTGAACTTGGCTGGTTTGTACTTTAACAACCCTGCTAACGGGAATTTAAACGTGAACTTCATTGTGTTTAATTTTCACTTTCCTTCACTTGATTGTAAGTTTTTTTCATCAATCTCTTATTGGCACAAAAAAATTGGGTCGTGTACAAGGACGAATTCTCTTTGGTGGTTGCAACTTGGCTGAGGGTACTCAGCTGTTATGAAGATAAGGACATTAGTAGTGGTGATTGTCGTTGTAGCAAATCTAGGGTGGTTGTTGTCCGTACTTTTTTCGTGTTGATATCTTGATTTTTGGCAGAGTTATTCATCTAAAACTGTCTCGTGGAAAATAAAATGTCCAAAAAATGCGTGTAAACCTCGATCAAACTGTTTTAACGTGCTCCAGTTTGCAGCTGAATAACTAATTTGATTTGCTGCGTCCTTCTAGTCTTCGAATGCCATCTTTTTTAAGCATTTAAAATTAGCCGCGCTACCATGTTTAACGAATAGCAAGACGAATTGGGACGCTTTGTACTACGAGTGAAATACTCTGACAAGTTCATCATAACTGCTTTGTTCCAAATTCATGTTACTAATATTATTTTGTCCATTTTACATTATCGCAGAATCTTTTTTTTCAAAAAAAAAGTAAATGACACGGACAGGAATTGAACCTGCAACCCTTCGATCTGGAGTCGAAAGCTCTACCATTGAGCCACCGCATCATCTTTCATGCAATGAAGACCGGCATTAGGGTACTCTAGGGGTTTACAGTTTATAAAGATGCGATCGCCAAAATTTGGAATTCTTTTGTTAGACTTCTCTAAGGCCTTTGACAGAGTCTCTCATAGCTTTCTTACACGAGTCTTGTCCAAAATAAACATAGGGCCCTCGTTCATCAGAATTATCAATACCATCGTTACTAATCAATGGGCCCTGCTCT
>JAKTVY010000034.1:0-49283 GCA_030560805.1 Suzukiozyma palmioleophila | reverse complement strand
TACCATTTGGTATCGAAGAGTTGTATGTCAAAGCAAATGGAGAATTCCCATTTATCTTGGAAAAGGAATCACGTCTACGTGTTTTGGAGTTGTTGGGTTATGGGTTAGATTTATTGGAAACCTTGCCGAAAAATTTAACACATATAGTTGGAGATATGGGTCACCATAAATTCACTTATGTATTTATAGCTCCAAGCCTACTTCCTCATTTGGAAAAGACCCCTCGACTAAAACACCTTGTACTCAAGAATGTGAGAACAATTTCATGTGACTGGCCACTAGAAGGGCTACAAAGTCTTTCAATTGACGCATCTGGACTGTTTATTTTATCTAATTTTCCCAAGTCTATGACAAGCATGAACCTAAGTTTCAAAAATGACCCCAAAGACTATTTTCAAACTGGTGTCATAACTATAAACAGCAGGACGAACCCTTATAAATTCGATCTTCTGGCAATAGCGCACTCCAATTTGAAATATTTGCAAATGGAACTTCCAAGAGGAATGACGATACCACGCCCGGAGAATACAGGTATTGCTTTACCTGCAACATTAGAAGTGTTAATATTTAATACGAATGTTGACGGATCCGTACTCTTGACGTTCCCCAGTCATTCAAATACAAATCTCAAATCGGTTGAGTTTGTCAATTCAAGGCGCACTGGGTATTCATTTCGTAGCATTGGGCATGGTTCTAATGGGACAAAGCATAACAAACTCGAATATATTTGTGCATGGTGGCCACCCATTGGAAATTCCGATTGCGACGGTAATTTTATCTTCTCCAAGCGGACTTCACCGAACATACGTCAAATTCGATGTAAAGACCACTTATATTTGAACCCAGCATTTTATTCAGAAGATGACAGAAGTCGATTAAAATCGGAATACGTATGGGTATACAACTGACACAAAGAGTGAGCGTGTTTTCGTTCTTTTTGGAACGTATTCATTGTTAATACCATAATGAAAATGCTGGTGGTAACAATTGAAAGGCTTTAGGTGGTAGTGAAAATATTTTTATATGTACCTGCATATCATGAAGAACCGATTTTGCAGCCAAAAATCACAATTGTAACCGCTGAGTTATAGAATAGTTTTATTTATTACCATTGTTGAAAAAGGTTTGTTATGGATAGAATTTTTGAGACTGAACGGGTTCCTGGGACAAGAGCGGTTTAGTATGACGACCGTGTTGATATTTGGGTCATCACGGATGTTTAGACCCAGGAAATTCAAATATTCAACAGAGCGAATGGCGCTGAGGCATTCGAAACTCATCCAGGAAGATACAGCATTAAACGTAGACTTCTTCACTATCAATCAATTATAAGAGCTGTTGTTGATACTACTGATATTAGAGTTGCAGATTTCGTCCACAGAGTTGAACAAAGGCAACTTATAAACATAGATAACTTATAAACATAGATAACTTGCCTGGGCGGTTTGGAATAAATGTTGCCAATCCTATTATGTTAAATGTACCAGATTCAATGGAAGCACATGAGTTCAATTTTGAACTTAACACCACCAATGTGGCACAATTGAGTCAAGAAGGGAATGAGGTCCCCCATATTATCCAAGAAATTGAATCGTTTAGGAACTTCTCTTGGAAAGAGAAAGCCGCGTATATTGACTCATTGGTACATGTGCCACATTGGGTTGCTCAGGAAATGCAAATTGTATTTAATAGGGAGACCAAAGTTAGAAATTTTGATAGCTTCTGTGCAAGCGTTTCTCAAAGAGGGACCTCCATTGCAACATTACATTTGAAAACACTTTAATCAGGAGCAATTTGGAGTATGTAGTGAGAACATTGTCAAGATATGTTCGAATTGTTGATTAGTAGTTCACCCATCAATTAGAACTACGTTAAGCAATCTTACAATTGGCCGGAACACTATGGATTTATTTGGGTTATTGGACTCAAACTTGAAGTTTTCTAGATTAACCATTGGCGAATTGGGCTCTTCATTACGTTTTGAAGACCCGGCACAATCCCCCGTGTCAATTTTGACCATTATTGGAGATTTTGCTCATTTTCCAAATGTAGAAAAGCAACTTGGACTTAAGAATATTAGCCATTTCCCCAACAATGTACCCAGTGCGGTTCACACAGTCACTGTCACCACAGATCTTGCAGAAGGATTATTGCCATCAATCGTACAACACATTGAGGCGCGGAATCCTCGCTGGAACAGATTTCAATTAAAAGTCGGCGGTATACGGAATGAATTAAGGGAATTAAGAAATGTTTTGGAAGCAAGCAATATCGCGCATACTTTATAGGTGCTTAAAAATTGTGTACGAATAGAGTATTTTAGAAGTAGTCTACTGTAGAATTGGGACATCTTGATCGCGGTGATCATCAGAACTGTTTCTTATGATTAAGATAACACCGGTTCGAGTTACATTTAGAAATAAATTGACTGATAGGATTTCGAAAAACGTCACCAATTGAAAGCTACGTAAACCACAAGAACACCACTTTGTACTACTTAACCTCAGGTAAAAAAGTTTGCTAACGGTGATTTAACTCCAAATTTGCTCTTTGGGCAAGTTGGTAATCTTATTGTTTGACTAGCCCAAGTGAAGTTTGTATATTAAATATGGTATAGAGGTGTTCATAAACTGGACACTAGGGCCCAGACCAAGCACTCCATCATGATGAATCCTGATACGTTCTGTAGGATACCACTTAAAATACGTCGTGAATTGGGTTCTTGAAGAACGTTTTGAGGTACCAAGAATCTTCATTGAAATTGGGTGCAAAAAAAGGGTCGCAACCAACACCTCTGCAACAAGCAGGAACAAAAACAATAAAAACCAATTCTGCAACACTACGTAACAGCCTGATTATATGTCATAGTGACCGATTTCGGCAACTTTGCGCCAGCCAGTGGGCTTGTGGTTTCCTTCAGAGAGTTTGGGATTTTATCTGGTAGCGCCGCCCAATTTATTACGAGTACCCATTTTACTGATGTAAATATTTACGACAAGAACAATGAGCAAAGCGCCATTCCCAAATGAGTATCGCGTGCGGTTAGTAGCAGAGTCTGATGCGAAAGCATGCAGTATTTGCTATCGTCCATGTACTACAGTGTTGCTCAATGAGTCCCAGTTGGACTTTCTCTATACATGCCCTGGGCATTTAAAGGATACACAATTTGCTATCCCCATCAAGCTGGAAGACTTCCAGAATTTGAACCAACGCAAGTTGGAGTTGGAGAGAAAAGTCGAAAAACTACAACGAGAAAAAGAGCTAAATAGGCCCTATGTATGGAACAAACTATCCAACTACTGGGGCTCAGAAAAGTCCGATTCTGGAGATAAGAAAGACAATGAACCGTCTAAAGAAAAAGACAAAAAACCTACAGACAAGTATAAGGCTATTGTTAGTGATTTAAAAGAAGCAGAGACCGAAATGGTCGATCTCAAGTCACAAGTTGAAAATTTCAAATTTAAGACGTATACGTTGCACCAGCATTTTTACAAAGCGAGAATTAACGCATATATCAACAGCAAGTTGAACAAAATAAAGCGAGAAAAAATGACCCAGCAAGACTTTTTTCCGCAGGTGCCCAGTCATAACTTGGATTCGTAATCGCAGCCAGCATGTAAAGAGATTGACCAATTTAGGGAAAAACAACGTGAAAAAGTACAATATCGAGCTTGTTTTTCTCGTTGGTGGTTGTGTCACTTGCATCTGGGAGTCATTGAATAGTTTAGACATCGACAATAGAATCGAGCCTTCAACTTCATGGTTGGGTGATTTTTTGCTCAACTTGATTGATAAATGAGTATCCATTGAAGGAGAATTTGTACCTGGATGGACGTCAAGAAATTATTATTATGGGACAATATGACTTTTACAACAACGTCAAAAGAAACTGTATTAATTAGTTATATACATTTATGGCATTAGCGATATGTGAGTGAGTTCAGAGCTCAATTGACAACTCGTTCATCGATCCAGTTTTTCCAGCTATCAAGTTTGTTCTTCAACACCGACCCAGATTGGAAGTCCATGTTACCTTCCAACTGATCAAAAGAAAACTTATTCTTTTGGTTTCCAATGACACTGAGCCAAAACTCTCTTAGGGTTTCCAGGTCAATGACATCAGATTCGTTTTTATCGATGGCAGATAATTCCGATTGAATCAACTTGTTCAATTCTTCAGTCAATATAGTTTGCACTTTTGACGCTGGCAAACTATCAAATAAATCCAGTTTATTGATAGCAAACAAAAAGTCCACCCCATTTGCTGTCCGTTCGGTGATAGATAACAAATTGAACAAATATTTTGTCAACACATGGGTGGATTGATTAAATTGGGCTGCAGAAGAATCAATGACAAAGACAATACCTTTAATTTTGTTTAATCCGATTTCTGTAATCAACTTGATCAAAAGATTGAAGTACTTCATATGTCCTGGGTAGTCAATGAATTGATAGGGTTTGGCAATTGACTTCTGGCTAAATGGAACATTGATGAAACCAGCATTTTTTTCAATAGAACTGACTGTAGAGACCTTGGAATCTTCGTCCATTAATTTGTAGTAAAGACCGGTTTTACCAGCATTATTGATTCCCAATATCAAGAAGGTTGGTTTTGATGTCGATGACTTTGTGAACGAAGATGTTTGAAAATAGAACGTAACTATGACCACCAATAACCCCAAAATTAGGGCAAGGAACACTTGTTGAACCAAATCCATCGTCTTCCTGGTGCCTGAGTTGATGGATTAAATCAGACGTAAATTCAAAGTTTTCTATGGTTGTGGTTACCCGGACAAGTTGTGGTGGTGGTGATGGTGGTGGTGCGCAGTGCCATGTTAGCGGGAAAAACTCAATTTTACCGCGAGCACTCGTGGTAGAAGTAGAGTTGCCCCTGCATATTTTGGCAGGGCTCGTAGTACCAAGTTCAGTGAGACACGAAATTACTGTTTTTAAGTATAAACAAATCACCACACTTTGGAAGCACATCAATTCACGGCTCAAATGGAAAATCCTCACGAACAAGCGCAGAACGCGTTACTCTCGAGAATTATAAACAATATGGAAAACTTGAATGAATCCGTCGTCACTGTTAATAAATGTTTACATGAGGTAAACAAGATGAACTTGGACTCAGAGATCGTCAGCCAAATGTGGGAAAACTACTTGCGGAACGCTGAATTCAACTTGGAGGCCACCGGTTTGAAGAAGGACCCGTTGTAAGCGAAGAATAGCGTTCAAATGTGTGTCGAATTCGGTCTTGATATGTTGATATGCCCGATGAGAGAGTGCTTGAAATCATTGATATTACAACCCAATAATGTGCCGGTGTCAAGAACCGTGTGTTTCCAGCACGTTTGTGGTAGCTTCAGTATCTTTTTGACGCAATTATCTACATGGTTTCGGATCTTTAAGAAACGAATTGTTAGGAACCAAGGTGCAAGAATCGGCCATTATTTGAATACCAAGAAACTGATCAAATCACCAATGATCTCACAAAGTTGTTTGCAAGAAGAAAGCACAAAATCCGGGTGTTTTCAGACTGCAAATTGCAGTTTGAAATTTACTAAAAACCCAAAAGCTAACAGAACTTAATAAAAACACCAAATACTCAGCTGAAAACAACACGGTCTCTACAGTGCACTAAGCACCACACCAATATTCTACGGGTTATCCTACTAGCTATTCTTCACTTCTACAGCCCTTCTTTCAAACATTGTATTTGACTATAGTACAGTATAATAGACGTAAACATGCCGTGACACAATGACACAAACTTCCAACTTGAAACAACGCCACTCGTGCCCAAACATGCCACCATTACCCCAAATTAACTACCACTCTTGGGCCCGGGCCATAACAAATACCCAGCAAATAAATCGTACGCAAAACACAAACTTCATCGTCCTCTTCCAAATCCATATCTGCGCTTCAAATCACCTAAACTCCTAGTTTTGGGTTGGCAACAAGCCAAATCTCTTCTTCAAGGTGACTCTTTGTCTGGAGTATTTATCATCAGGAGAAAATCTAGCTGGGTGGGCAGACTTGGTGATTTCACCATCTTCTGTAACCTTTTTCAAGGTGTAGACTCTCTTTCCGTCCTCTCCTAAAGTGTACATCAAATGCATCTTGTCGTATGTCGTTAATCACTACTGTAGCTGGAAATTTTTCAGTTTATCTCATCGTAAATCTGGTGAGAAAAAATCTCAGGTTTTGGTGGCGCTACCACTTGTAGTGCCCTGGATTATGTGCCGGATCTTTAGTTTCCTAGTCTCGCCAAATGATCTGGCAGTAACGACAGCGACGACAATTTGAGTCTACAGGACAAGCTGACAGGAAGACGAGGGGAAATGGTGCCGCCGAAGAAAGATGCGTTTGCAGACTTGTTTCAATCAGCAAATAAGGGCAGTGGTCCCAAAACCAGCAAGCTTGGTATGGCCCAGCAACAGCAGATGGCAGGGGCAGCTAGTGATCCATTTGCGGTGTTTTCAGCAAACGGGTCCGGTTCTTCGTTGAGTCTGGCAGTGTTGACGCCTAGAAGCAACACACCGCGAGCAAATGGCAATTCTGGGTCGGTAAACGACCAATTCGATATATTCACTGAGAACACCTACCCCAAGGCACAACCAAACACGAACCAAACGGACGATCCGTTTGCGATATTTGGCACAGATGTGCCTAAAAGTGGTTCTAGTCCGGTTTCCGGGGTCCAGAACAGTGCTACGGTGTCGCCAAACCACCAAAATGCTTCGTTACCTACTGGGATGTCTACATTATCGTTGCTAGATGACGAGTTTACTGATGCATTTCAGCCAACGCCTGTAGAGCAGCCAAAACCGGATGTGGAACTGCGGCCAAAAGTTGAAAAACCGTCGTCTTCTACTCCTTCTTTGACAACTAAAGATCACGTAATAGCAGAACTAGTTGATATAGGGTTTGACATAAACGACGCCAATGATGCGGTAGCGAGAAATGGACCCGATTTACAGAAATGTGTCAATGATATTATGAACCGAAGCCAATCAGCCGGGGCTTCTAGAACGTCAAAACCTGTACCTCAAGCAAGATACAATTCCGGCAATAATAACAATTTTAATACTCAAGCATGGTTAAGTAAAGGGGTTTCTTTATTTAATCTGACGAAAAACACCGTGATGAAGAACATTGACCAATTTGTAGAGGGCCAGATTTCCCATACTCAGTCAACCAAAGATAATGTTCCCGCATGGATGAAGTCGACCGAAAAGTATAAAGATCAAGCAACAGAAAAGAAGTATGGTGGTGAGGACTATGGATCTGATGCAGAAAACATTAATCGTGATGACATTGCTAGATTTATGCAACAACAGCAAGAAAAAGAGAAGGAACGGGCAGCACAAAGGTACCGTAATTTGAAGAGTAGTATTTTAACTCCAAATTCATCTAAACCTTCCACTCCTAACCCACAATCACCAATGAAATCGCCAAACCTCCCTGAGCGAAGAGAGTCTCCTGTACCACAACAACGTGCTACAGAAGAACCACGACAGAAATCTAGACAACAAGAACCACAGAAGGATCAGGAAAAGCAGCCATCACCACCAGTTTCAAAACCACAAGAAGAAAACGTCGATTTACTCGGAATGTCAACTCCAGTTCATACATCAAAGTTGCGTGATAATACACCGTTGAATCAGTTTGAACAAACAGACTTTGATTCTGCAAAGACAAACGCTACAGAGGCATTCAAATCGGGAGATTACGCAACAGCATTGGAATCGTACTTAATTTGTACTAATAAGCTTCCAGCAAATCACGAACTTCAAGTGGTAATAACGTCGAATTTGGCAGTGGTTTACAAACTAGTGGGACAATTGAAAAATTCGTTGGAATCCGTCAATAAAGGTATTGGATTGATTGAAGAGGAAGAAATCCCCAACGGTGAAATCTTAATTTCGTCCAAGCCTGTAAAGTACTGGTATACTAAATTGATTATTTGCAAGGCAGAAGTGTTGGAATTGCTCGAAAATTACGAGGAATCATTAGAGAACTATTCGATTTTAATTCAAAAGTTGGGAGTAGTAGACAGAAAAATCACAGACGGGAGAAGAAGAGTACACAAAGTGGTCAATCCCGAAGCATATAAGCCTAAACCATCCCCCAAGCCTACTGTATCCAAACCATCAACGCCAAAGCAAAATACAAGACAATCTTCCCCAATGCCAAAGAAGCCAGAACCAGAAGAATTTGACGCATTGGCCAAAGAGCAAATTGACATAAAGATCGACCAGTGGGTTGCACAGAAACAAGATAATCTCCGGTCACTTTTAGCTGGCTTGAATGACATTATTCCACCAAAGATTAACATGCAAGATAAGCTTCGAAGCTTGACAATAAATGAGTTAATGTTACCAAAACAAGTGAAGATCAATTACATGAAAGTAATTAGTGCGATTCATCCTGATAAGCTTGCATCGCAGTGTAAAGGTGATAAGGAATCGGAGCTTATTTGTAATGCTGTGTTCATCAAGTTGAACAAGTCTTGGGAACAGTTTAAGCAGCAAGAATCGGTATAGATGATGAGACGATAAATAATCAGAATTTTCCAGTACCTTGTAGTGTTTGTAGAGAAGAATTGATCCAAGAGGGTATTGAATAGGATGGGAATTGTAGATCCTTATAGGTACGTTATGGACCTGGTTCTAGGTATAGCAACTCGGGTGGCAATATTTCTGGTGCGCATCAGTCTAACTTTTGTACCACAGACAGTTCTTCTACCACCAGTCGCAGTAAACTACTACGAACCCCGTAGTATACACGGCGGTAGGGTATACAGAAAACGAACAACTCTGTAAAGTCTACACATTTAGGATCAAGAAACAAACCCTGCCACCACAATCTACCAGTGAACAATGAGTGGCGAAACAATTGGCAACAGCGTCACAGCGGCACTCGACCCAAACATGAAAATGTCACTTGTTGTCAACAAGAATATTCCTACGATTGAAGACGAGCTCAAGCAAGAATTATTAGAGCCTTCCAATGAGCTCAGTTGGGACTTATTGAATTTGATTCAAGAATTGCCAGAATTGAACCTCAACCACGTATATGACGGTCTTCTTGATGTTCCACAGCCGTTAAACAGAACATCGTACCGTTTCAAACGGTCTGGCATTGCTTGTGAGGTAAGTGGGTACAGTGAAGAAATGAAGTTGGGGGCCATAGACAATGCCAATTCTGGGAACTCACTTTCGATAAACAGAAAGTTTACGTCTAAGCAAGAATCACTTCGTGGTAAAACCAGTTTTTTGCCGTTCCAGCCCGGTGGTTTATTGGCCCAAGCCCAGAAAGATACCATGAAGGATGAAGTATCATTTTTACATCGTAATGAGCACGGTTTGTTTGACATTCCACAGGGTTTATCGCGTGGTTTAAGTATTCCGACTGCGTCTGATGACGATATTCAGAATTTGGGGGAATCGAACGACGATGAAAATGAGCAAATTGAATACTCAAAGTTTAATGAAATCGTAGGTGAATCTTCATCTGGTGAAAACAAACCTCAACAAAACAACACACACGACGTTCCGTTTTATTCTGAAGAAATTGATGGAATTGTTTCGGTGGATTATACCTCGATGTACCACCATACTGATAATCAGATGGCTAACAAGACTTGGGCCCATGTAGTTGATCTTGACCACAAGATTGAAAACTTTGAGGAATTGGTACCTAATATGGCTAGAGAATGGCCATTTGAGTTGGACACCTTTCAAAAAGAAGCAGTTTATCACTTGGAACAAGGAGATTCGGTGTTTGTGGCTGCCCATACCTCAGCTGGTAAAACAGTAGTTGCAGAATATGCCATCGCCATGGCAACGAGAAATATGACAAAAGCAATCTATACATCTCCGATTAAAGCGTTATCAAATCAAAAGTTCAGAGATTTTAAGGAAACATTCCCCGGTGTGGAAATCGGTTTGATTACTGGTGATGTTCAAATCAACCCAGAAGCAAACTGTTTAATTATGACAACCGAAGTGTTGAGATCAATGTTGTATAGAGGAGCTGATTTGATTCGTGATGTCGAGTTTGTTATATTCGATGAAGTGCATTATGTTAATGATATTGACCGTGGTGTTGTTTGGGAAGAAGTCATTATTATGTTACCGGATCATGTTAAGTATATATTGTTGTCAGCAACAGTACCAAACACATTTGAATTTGCTAATTGGGTTGGTAGAACGAAGCAGAAAGATATATACGTCATTTCCACTCCTAAAAGACCGGTTCCATTGGAGGTATTCATTTGGGCTAAAAACAGTTTATTCAAAGTTATAGATTCTCAGAGACGATTCATAGAGAGTGAATTCAAAAAACACAAAGATGCGTTGGAAAAGCCAAAGGAAGTACCACAAGCACAAATGGGAAGCGGAAGCAGAGGTGGACCCGGTGGTAGAACCAGGGGAGGTAATCGTGGTGGTGGTCGTGGTGGGCAAGTAGCCAATAGAGGAAGAGGGAACTTTACTGCCAAAGCTGGTGGTAGAAATTTCCGAAACGATGGTCCTAACAAAGGAACTTGGTTAACGTTGATTCAATACTTGAAAGGTAATAATTTGTTACCAGCTGTTGTCTTTGTTTTTTCCAAGAAGAAATGTGAAGAATATGCTGATTCGTTGAGTAGTATTGACTTCTGTAATGCAAAGGAAAAATCGGAAATCCACATGTTTATTGACAGGGCAGTTTCGAGATTGAAGAAAGAAGATAGAGAACTACCACAAATTACTAAAATTAGAGAAATGTTAGGTAGAGGTATCGCAGTGCATCATGGTGGGTTACTTCCAATCGTCAAAGAATGTATTGAAATCTTGTTTGCGAAAACATTGGTGAAAGTATTATTTGCAACTGAAACATTTGCTATGGGGTTGAACTTGCCAACTAGAACAGTTGTGTTTAGTTCCACGCGGAAGAATGACGGTAGGTCATTTAGAAATTTGTTACCAGGTGAATTCACTCAAATGTCGGGACGTGCCGGTAGAAGAGGATTAGACTCAACTGGTACTGTTATTGTAATGGCATACAACGATCCATTATCACAGTTCGATTTCAAAGACGTAACGTTAGGTTCGCCGACAAAGTTACAATCACAATTTAGACTTACCTACAATATGATTTTGAACTTGTTGAGAATCGAGGCATTACGAGTGGAGGAAATGATCAAGCACTCCTTCAGTGAAAACTCTACCCAAGTCTTGTTACCGGAAAATCAAAAAAAAGTTGACAAATTGATAGAGCAATTATCTAACATCAAGATTTCTAAGTGCGAATGGTGCAACTTGAAGAACGTTGAAGAAACATTCCAAGTTATGACTGAATACGAAAACTTGTACACTGAGATTGCCGAGTGTATTCAGAAAAACCCAATTATCAAAACACAACTTTTGAAGACTGGTCGTCTTGTATGTTATCGTGATAAAGACCAGTCCGTTCAAACTGGTTTCATTGTGAGAAGTGGTGGTACATCTGACGATTTATTAGTGCTTACATTTAATCATGGAGACGAGTATAATGAAGAAAGCATCAAATATCAATTGCCATATATCCCTGTTCAACGTTACATTGCACACAATTTACCTAAACCCAAAAACGAAGGAAAGTTCAAATTCAAATCTATTCCTTGTGATTCCATAATCTTTATTGGAAGATATTGTTTGAATGCCAATATAAACAAGATTCTTGATAATGATACCAATGCAATTATGGATGCAGCTAATCAAATTGATACGTTAGTACAATTCTATAAGAAATGGGAGGAACTCCCATTGACCGGAGTATCACAAATCAATTTACACGATATTGTTTCTAGGAAGCTCCCAGTTTTGCAACGGTTCAAAGAATCAGAAGCATTTACGTGCCGTAATTTCAAGATTCATTATGGAGAATTGCGAGAAAAGGCTAATGTTGAGCTAGAAATAGCTAAATTGAAGCATCTCATCTCCGATGAAAACTTGGATTTGTTGCCAGATTACGAGCAAAGGTTAGATGTGTTGGAAGATTTGGGTTTCATTGATGAGCACCACAATGTTGTTCTTAAAGGAAGAGTTGCTTGTGAAATCAACTCTGGATGGGAACTTGTCATTACCGAATTGATTTTAGATAACTTTTTGGGAGACTTTGAAGCCGAGGAAATCGTGGCCCTACTTTCATGTTTTGTCTATGAAGGTAGAACAAATGAAGAAGAACCTCCATGTATTACTCCTAGATTAGAGAAAGGAAAACAAAGAATATTGGAAATTACGTCCAAGTTAATCCAGAAGTTTTCTGATAAACAGGTACTTTTGACACCTGAGGAAGAAGAATTCGTTGATAGAAAGCGTTTTGCCTTGGTAAATGTCGTTTATGAATGGGGAAGAGGTCTTTCTTTCAACGAAATTATGCTGATGAGTGTTGAAGCTGAAGGTACAATTGTCAGAGTCATTACCAGATTAGACGAAATCTGTAGGGAAGTCAAAAACGCTGCATTAATTGTTGGTGATTCTGGGTTGCATTCCAAGATGAACGAGGCCCAAGAAAGAATCAAAAGAGACATTGTTTTCTGTGCCTCATTATACTTGTAGAAGTGAGGAACAAGCTTGGAACGAATACAATTGCATAGTTTAATGGATAGCTCATTCTATTGTACATAAAATAAATAAATTTATAAGTTTATTGCAATTGCAAAATGCCAGGGTTTGGTATTGAAACATGAATCGTTAATGGGAGTTGAAGGTTCCAAATTCAATTTGGAATCATATTGTGGAATCTCACGAATCAGATAGTACCGTTGGTGAACTCACTTGTGGCTATATTTATTAAGCCATTTGGTCCATGAAGAATCTTGCCTAGTACAACATTATCAATGACCTCTTGTTTGTTAAATTTGGTGCACAAAAGACCAATTAGAGTGTAAAAACTACCGATTGACGTTGCATTCAAGATTTTTTCCTTGGTGACTTTGTCTACTTCTTGATTTGTGATTTTTCCCAGTTTCATAGACCCTTTAAATGGTATAGTTGCGTTGTACATCAAGTTATTCTTCATAAACCGGAGAATCATCGACGAGTTCTCAAAAAGCTCAATATCATGGTTAAGTTCATATATGGATGATGATAAGAACTTTTCATTGGTAAATACTGTTTCTAAGTTCAAATGAAGGTCCAAGGTGGATTTTCCATATTGCCGTAGTTTGTCAGTTTCGACGTAGACTTTGTGCTTGTTGTTTGGAGACGGGATTTCAAGGCTGAAGTTCGACAACCCACATATTATACTTATTTTTTCAATTGTAGATAATGGATATTCTTCTCCTACAAATCTTTCAATAGGCTGTAGTCGAGAAGCAATGGTTTGAGGAAAATGTTTATCTAGCTGTAGACGTTCTAAGATCCGGTTATTTCCAATTCCATGACGTTCAACTACCTGTGACTCAAAATCAGTAGCAGATCTCTGGTAGAAGCCCGGCTTCATGCCATCATAATTCACTTTATTTGATGAGTTTAACTTGCCAGAAGACAAGAACAAATCTCGGGTCAGAACAACACTAAAATCAACCTTTTCCGAGTATTGCCGAACTCTTATGTTCTGCTGTACTGCAAACGGACGCAAACTTCGCGTCCTCATCAGCACAAATAGTGTTTTCAATGAGGTGTAACCATGTCTTGATTTCCTCTAAAATACTCATCGTGGGTCCTGCAGTGTGATGTTTGGCGCTACCATAAACCAACCTCCGGTCTGTCAAACCAAATTGCAACTAACGGAGGGTAAGACGTAACATAGAGGACGTGGTGTGCTTACGTATAGTTTCTAGTTCCCCTGGTGCATTTTTGGGGAAAGAATCCCTGTTTTGGAGTAAACAGGCCGCAATGCACAAGACTAGTAAGAGTAAATACAAACGAAGAGACGATACATGGCAAGTCCTAGCGGATCATAACAACATTAGGGAGTTGGAATAAAGTGCTTCCGTGGTTCTTAGCATGTTTTCTGCTGTGTTTGTGTGTTTCAGGTGCAACTTCCGTTCATGTATGGTTTACCCACATTGACTTAGGACAGAGATGTGGCGAAAAAGTGCCGTGAGAACTTTCAATAAAAATCGTTCTAAGTAATGGTTTTATTGTTATAATTTACGTCTGTACTTCTAACTACACCTCCCAACCAAATTCACCCTTTTAGACCCCATTCAATTTCCATCTTGAAAATTGTAGATTTTCACGTGACTGGATCGCCGCACAAGAAGATAAGGTTTCCAAAGTAAAACTAATTTATTACGGAGCTCTTCTGCGATAGTCGACAAAATATGGATGTAGAACGAGATGAAGAGGAGTATCGTGCCCTCACACTGACATTACTGGGATTTTATAACTTTCACCAGTGGGAATATGAGCAATTGATCAAACCCCGAGTCATCAAGTACCAATCATTAACCCAAGCAGAGAAAGATCTTTTGCCATGGTACTCAAAATTTACCGAGGACCTCAAGCTCTGTATCAACATTAACATGCAATTCACGCAGAATTTGGCTATGACGATCTGTAGAGACTGGGGTGTTTCACCCAACCCTAAAGAATGGTATCCTGCCACCTCTAATGAGTATGAAAAAGTGAGAGGAACATTAATGCAATTAAGTAGAGAATGGAGTAGTGATGGTGAGCATGAAAGACTGATATCTTACGGTCGAATTGTGAGGGAATTGACTGAATTTTTTCCTGAGGAATTGGCCAGACAGAATGTAAAGGTCCTTGTACCTGGGTGTGGTCTAGGTAGATTGGTGGTGGAGCTAGTAAGAAAAGGGTTCTGGTGCCAGGGAAACGAGTTTAGCTACCATATGCTCTTGACTTCGAATTACATTTTGAATCACAGTCCGTACGCACACATGTATTCAATTATGCCATATTTACACAAGTCGTCTCACTTGACGAAACGGTCGAACCAGACTCGTCCTGTAACCGTTCCCGACTCAAATCCGACAGATATTAATGAGTTGTTTGAGAAGAATCCTCATATTCCGTACCATGACCTAATGAGCATGGCTGCCGGTTCGTTTGTAGACTTGTATGGTGCAAAGAAGTCTGCACCAGATTCTGTCAAAGACAACGCAGCTGAAGAGTTTCGGTCGACAAATGCATCTTATTACGATGTTGTTGCCACGACATTTTTCCTCGATACGGCAAGCAACATTATCGAGTATATAAAGACCGTCCATAATTGCTTAAAAGAAGGTGGTATATGGATCAACTTTGGACCTTTATTGTGGCATTTTGAAGATGATTACAATGTGAAAATGGTTCAGAAAGAAGATAAACAGGTTCCCCTTATAATGAAAGGATTAGAGTTATCCAGAGACGATTTAATAGAACTAATTGAGAAGATGGGGTTCAAATTCGAAAAGCGAGAATCAAACATTGAATCCACCTACAGCAATGATATTCGAGCATTGGGAGCATTTGTGTATCAATGCGAGTTCTGGATCTGTAGAAAAGTTACTGTGAAGGATGATTAATTATGACCGTTTGTCAAAATTAAGACCTTCAGGCACTAGACAAAATATCCTAACTGAATGGAAGTACCGAAATGTAGTTTGGTTCAGCTTTTTATAGATCCATTGATATGATGTGAATGTGAACGTATCGGTACCAATTGTCTGTAAGCTCTAACATTCATGAGATTCGTTAGTTCTACTTATTTATTAAAATTAGATGCCCAAGAAGTATTGTAGACTTTGACAGTTTGGAATAGTAGTAATACTGATAGTGAATATTCACAAGTTGAACATTCACTGTAGATTGGTAGTCTAGAGTGAACTTAGTATACATTATTCAGGTTGCATTAATTGTATTTTGTGCTGTTGATGCACAATTGACATATTATTAGCATTTTAAAATTACGAATGAATCTTATTGCAGGGACCAGGGTAAACAAGATAGTTACATCGCTGATATTACAATCTTCTCACTACAATATTTGTTCTAGACAACTGTTTCAAACAATATAGACATAAGTGGCTTGTGCCAGATCAATGGAGATATAAACGTAAACAGTACTGGTTGTGTGAGATTGTGTATTTGCTAGCAGCATCTATCAACATACTAATTCAATTGTTTCAAGACTCCTTCGTCTAATCTTTGAGAAATCACGTCGTCAGAGTCGGTGAGAACACCAGCCAACTTCAAAGTGTCTCTGGTTTTCACAACAACAGATTCCCAGTTAAGAGGATTGATACCAACACCGTTGTTGAATCTGACGGTGGGTAACCACGCCGTAGCATCTTCCTTGGTGTAATCCAAGTTGTCAGCGATCCATTGGACGGCTTCGTCGTGGTTGTTGTTGAAATGCTCAATACCTTTATTAATTCCACCAACGAACTGTTTGATCAAAGCTGGGTTTTCCTTCATCAACGTTCTGTTAACGGTGATAACCCACGAAGGCCATGGGGTGTAGATTTCACCAATCTTTTTGATTTCACCATTGTCGTAGTACTTTTTACTGGTGAAATGTTCCCACATAAACGCATCAGTGGTGCTGTCGTTCACACTTTGACGCAAGTTCTGGAAGTTGTTCAACGGCTCAAAAGTGAACTTCTTTTGGAAATCCAACTGGTGGCCCAACACAAACGACATAATGTATGAACCAGACCCAATTCTCGAAACCCCGATCTTCTTCCCGTCCAATTGACGGGCTTCCGTCAATTCGTCTCTGTTGGATCCCGTGGAAATGGCCCAGCACAAGGGAGATTCCACATAAGTGTCCACCAATTGGTACGTTTCGTTCCCCTTGGCAATATCAGCAATGAACCCTTCGGTCAACCCAATGGCAACGTCGATTTCTCCCGAGTTCAACAACGCAATCAATCTCCCCGTTCCTTCAATCACAGGAACAAACTTCACTTGGACATCACCAAAGTACCCGTACTTTTCACTAAGGAACAATGGAGTGGAAAAATGCTCAGGAATGTATGCAACTCTCAAACTAGACATGCTCAATGGTCTTTTTTTTCTGTTTGTTGAAACTCGCGTTGTTTTGTGATAATCTTTTGCTCACTCGCCTACCGTCCGAGGCAATATTTTATAAACTGTATTCTTTGTCGACATCACAAAATCGTGAAACGTCAAACTGTACGTCATTATATGTAATTGTGCAATGGTGAAATCCTCGTTTTTACGTAATACTGATTATATTAATTAAACCTTAAACACCTGTTCTAAATGATTGCTGAGCATACTATATAGATAAAAACGTAATATGAGCAGACGTCGCCGTACCCTAGAAACGATAGCATGTGATGGCTGGTGGTTGAGTTAGACGGTTGCTGTTGGCACCGGTGGTACGTGACTCCACGCTTGACGTCTACTGACAGTGAACAAAGTGACCCCCACCGCATCCTAACATGCACAGTCGCCGGAAGGAGCATGGCTGGCGTCCGATAAGTCGATTCTTCCTTCGTTTGTAACCTCTTGTTGCTGGGGAGCGGACTTTTCTGGGATCTTGTTTCCTATGGCTACAAACACTTCGTTGACGTTGTGGCTGGTCTTAGCACTGGTTTCAAAGAACAATAACCCTTGCTCCTGGGCCAAGTTTTGTCCTTCTTCAATGGACACTTTACGTAGGTCGGCATCGTCGTTGACCAAGTCGAGCTTGTTCCCCACCAACGCAATGACAATGTCCTTATTCGCCTGCTCATGCAACTCCTTGACCCAGTGCCTGGCCTTGATGAAGCTCGCAGGCTTGGTGATATCATACACCACGAGGGCTGCTTGTGCTCCCCGGTAGTACATGGGGGCTAAGCTAGCAAACCGCTCTTGTCCAGCAGTGTCCCAGATCTCATACTTGATCACTCGGTTATCAATGGTGCACTTTTGTGTGAGGAAAGCTGCTCCGATTGTGGGCTCCTTGTTTTCTTGAAAGTCATTTGAAACAAACCGCAAAACCAAACTCGACTTACCGACAGCCGCTTCGCCCAATAATACTAACTTGACAGAATTCATAGCAAAGAAGGTAATTTCGTGATGCTGTGGCAATCAGAAAAACTATGTGCGAATATACTCCACTATACACTATATCGGTGCTATGATTTGCAGTATAGAATATCCGTTTCTAGTACACCTTATCTTAGTAGCAGATAAAACCTCAGGTTCCGTCATCAGATTTCGGGTGAAATCCTCAACCGAACTCCTCCCTGTACGGGGCGCATCGCGGTGCCACCTGAGACGCACCGTGGCGGTGCGTTTCTCTGCTGCAGGTCGGCACCCCACCACGGTACTCATCACAGGGACGTTTACTAAAGTAATCTTTTACAGTTGATTACTGGATGGCGTCATCTGAGCAGCGATACGGTCTAGAGTATTGTTACTGCCGGTTGTTGTTAGCTGCTGTACACCAATGGTGATGGCTAGGTCCGGTTCCGGCACCATTGTTCTACCTAGCCAATGGTTGCTATGGACACTGGTACAACATAGTAAGTATCTAGGGTTCATTACTAACAGAACAGGGTTGTAATGTAGCATTTGTAGGGCAACAAACGCACATGATTACGCCAATACTTGTCCGCGCCCACATTGCTGTTTCCTATGATTGTGTGGTGCTCCATGATCTCATAGTGTATCTAGTGATCCACCATCTGTATGCAAGAAGAACCCAAGGATAGACTAGAGTTTCTTGACCGGGTGGTGAATCCACATTCTCATTACCTATACCACTAGTAGCCCATGGTTTTGTCCAAATCGTTACCGGGCTTGACCTTCATCAAAAACATGTCGCAGCCATCGCTCTCCAAGGAGAATTTGCGCGAGTTGTTGGCGTACCTTACAGAACGGGATAATTCTCGAATAATTGATGGCTACAATGGCAACGTCGAATGGTGTGCCAAAGCAGCCAGCCGTAGTCCAGGAAGAAACAGATACTCCAATGTGTTTCCCTGGGATAGAAACCGGGTCAGGTTGCCGTCGTCGTATTCTGACTATATCAACGCGTCGAGGATCTTAGTTAATGACTCCGAGTATATAGCTCTGCAGGGCCCATTGGCCAACACCATCCACCATTTCTGGGCCATGTGCTTCCATGAATCCGAGGTACAGCGTAACGACGTCGTTATCGTCGTTATGGTCACTCCGTTCAAGGAAGATGGCAGGGCCAAATGCGAAAAGTATTGGCCCGATCTTCACCAGTCATGGGACCTTACTCCAGGGTTGGTGCAAGATGGCATCGAACTTCCTGACTTGTCGGTCGAAACTGTAGAACAAAACCATATTTCCGACGGCCACTTTACCTTGAGGCACATACAACTCAAGTCGGGAGGTTGTACTAAACAAGTATATCACTATCACTATGAAAAATGGGCCGATACAAAGGCACCACCAAATGTCGAGGACTTGATGAAATTGGCGGCAGAAGTGCACCACGTCAAGAACTCGGTGGAAAATCCCCCCGTACCAGTAATCCACTGCTCCGCTGGAGTGGGACGAACCGGGACGTTCATCGCAATCGACCAGCTAATGTACCACGACGGCCAACCTTTGGATGTGGTCCAGCAAATGCGGAACGGCAGGATGATGATGGTGCAAACGGTTTACCAGTTAGAGTTTATATATAAAGCCCAGCGATACATCGATAAACGACCCGAGTATAAAGAGTAACGTTTGTCCTGTTCATCTTGCCATGCCTAACAAATTAAATACATAGTAATAAATAATACTTTACGTCCTTTCCCACAGTTTCAACTTCGTAGAGTGGGCCAATTCTGTGTTTAGATCATACTATTCTCTTCCAAGTTGCAAGCGTTCTAGTTATTTTAACAGTGGTTGTGAAAAGACAATTTTGTATACTAGGTGGTTTTCGCCGCTTAAAATAGTTGCAAATTGTTGCAAAATGTTTTATGCTCTTTTTACAAAAACAAGCAGTAATGACACAAACTACACTCCAATCAGACATTGCTGAGTATATGTTTCAAGAGCCAGATACCCTGACGTCTGACTTGGTTGACTGGTGTGTTTCTCCGTACAATTTTCTGAGTGAGTTAGAAAACCCCGTATCGATACACACCAATGACAACTCAAGGTGTGATCACTTCAATCTTGAATCCAGCAATGACGTATCACAATTGGTTTATACTCTGTCTCTGCTTGTGTTTTCTGTTTGCAAAGGGTCAAGAAATGTGCTCGATGGACGGGAACGTGTAGGTATTTCTCCATGCCAAGTGAACTTTATACTTACTACTGAACAGGTTATAGACGTGGTCGTCAAGTTGGCATCCTGGCTACGGCTCTCTGATGACACAATGAGTCTGATTCAAGGGTACTACTTGGTAATGCAGAAACTCAAGGGAGAGTTTGTGTGGTGTGTAGACGTATATGCCCCGAATGAGGTCGTTGAAGCCCTAGGAACAACGCTATTTTCCAGTCCTAATTCAACTGTAGATATCACCGGTACAACCAGTCAATTCTACAAAGACTGGAGAGGATATGAATTCACCTTCATCAATGGGGTTCCTATGGCCAAGTTGAACTATGGGTGTTTTAAGACAACCATTGCCTACGCCAAATCAATGCCCCACACCCCAAAGTTGATTGGGGTATCACAAACACTACAATCGTGCGATCTATGCTTTGAACTGCTCATAGAGGAAGACGACGAATGGGTTTACGATTATGTAGAGAGTCGAGCTGAGAAGATCATATCACTATCGAACCAAGAGGTATCGGCACTCATAGGCAAGAACGGCATTCGAATCAACTCAATTCGGCTATACTCCAATTGTACAATCAAAATCTTGCCTATCGACATCAACTTACTACAATTGCCGAGAAAAGCAATCCGGCAACAAATTCAGATCACCGGCACAACCACCAATGTGGACCATGCAATTGAGTTGATCAACGACTTTCTTCTCAGGTGGAGGGTGTCTGATCACAAGTACATTGCGTGAATTGACGCATTGTTGACCGTACAATTGCATTGCAATCTCTACCGGCCGGTACCAACAATACCAAATAGGTACCAGATAATCCCCCCGTCTCCAATAACTAGTCTCAGAACCAAGAAACAGAAACTCCAAAACCTACAAAAAAGAAACTCGAAACATACTGGCACGTCCAAATGCCACTCATTGATCCCCGAAAGCCCAACAACATCCACGCGGCTGGCCATACTTGGTTCGATTTGTAGATAAAAGAAATCAGGAAATGGCTCCGGGTAACCTCATCACCACCATGGGCAAAACAAAATCTTTTGCCAGTCCAATGAGATTGCCTAAAAGAGGTTTTGTGTAACGATGGCTTGGTACTGCCAAATCCTGCGAGGATGAAAAATTTTTCACTCTAACGATGGTTATAAAAATTTTCAAAGTTTTTTTCAAACTATATTCTTTTTCTTCTTTATAAAGTTTTTCTTTAAACAATCTAGAAAAAATGGCTGACGGTGTTTTTCAAGGTGCTATTGGTATCGATTTAGGTACTACCTACTCCTGTGTTGCTACTTATGATTCTGCTGTTGAAATCATTGCCAACGAACAAGGTAACAGAGTTACTCCATCTTTCGTTGCTTTCAACTCTGAAGAAAGATTAATTGGTGATGCTGCTAAGAACCAAGCTGCTTTAAACCCAAAAAACACCGTTTTCGATGCTAAACGTTTGATTGGTAGAGGTTTCGAAGACGAATCCGTCCAAAAAGATATCAAATCTTGGCCATTCAAGGTTATCAACGACAATGGTAACCCAAAGATTGAAGTTGAATACTTGGGTGAATCCAAGTCCTTCTCTCCTCAAGAAATCTCCTCCATGGTTTTGAACAAAATGAAGGAAATTGCTGAAGCTAAGATTGGTAAGAAGGTTGAAAAGGCCGTTATCACCGTTCCAGCTTACTTCAACGACGCTCAAAGACAAGCCACCAAGGATGCTGGTGCCATTTCTGGTTTGAACGTTTTGAGAATTATCAACGAACCAACTGCCGCTGCTATTGCTTACGGTTTAGGTGCTGGTAAATCCGAAAAAGAAAGACACGTCTTGATCTTCGATTTAGGTGGTGGTACTTTCGATGTTTCCTTATTAAACATTACCGGTGGTGTTTTCACCGTTAAGGCTACTGCTGGTGACACTCACTTGGGTGGTCAAGATTTCGATACCAACTTGTTGGAACACTTCAAGAAGGAATTCCAAAAGAAGACTGGTGCTGATATCTCTTCTGATGCCAGAGCTTTAAGAAGATTAAGAACTGCCTGTGAACGTGCTAAGAGATCCTTATCTTCCGGTACTCAAACCACCGTTGAAATCGACTCTTTGTTCGATGGTCAAGATTTCTCTGCTAACATCACCAGAGCTAGATTCGAAGACATTAACTCTGCTTTATTCAAGTCTACTTTGACTCCAGTTGAACAAGTCTTGAAGGATGCCAAGATCTCCAAATCCCAAGTTGACGAAGTTGTCTTGGTTGGTGGTTCTACCAGAATTCCAAAAGTCCAAAAATTGTTATCTGACTTCTTTGACGGTAAACAATTAGAAAAATCCATCAACCCTGATGAAGCTGTTGCATACGGTGCTGCTGTCCAAGGTGCCATCTTAACTGGTCAATCTACCAACGACGATACCAAAGACTTGTTATTATTGGATGTTATTCCATTATCTTTGGGTGTTGCTATGCAAGGTAACGTTTTCGCTCCAGTTGTTCCAAGAAACACCACCGTTCCAACCATCAAGAGAAGAACTTTCACCACTGTTGCTGACCACCAAACCACCGTTCAATTCCCAGTTTACCAAGGTGAACGTGTTAACTGTTCTGAAAACACTTTATTAGGTGAATTCGACTTGAAGAACATTCCACCAATGCAAGCTGGTGAACCAGTCTTGGAAGCCATCTTTGAAGTTGATGCTAACGGTATCTTGAAGGTTACTGCCGTTGAAAAATCCACCGGTAGATCTGCTAACATCACCATCTCCAACTCCATTGGTAGATTATCTTCCGATGAAATTGAAAAGATGATCTCTGATGCTGAAAAATTCAAATCTTCCGATGATGCTTTCGCCAAGAGACACGAACAAAAACAAAAATTGGAAGCTTACATTGCTTCTGTTGAATCCACCGTCACTGACCCAGTCTTATCTGCTAAGATCAAGAAGTCTGCTAAAGACAGAATTGAAACTGCCTTATCTGATGCTTTGCAAACTTTAGAAATTGAAGAATCTTCTGCTGATGACTTCAGAAAAGCTGAATTAGCTTTAAAACGTGCCGTCACCAAAGGTATGTCTACCCGTTAAGTATAATTAACTTCTTATATGTTGTATAAAATTTTCATTCTTGTTTATTATCATTTTTTGGGTTCATAAATAAATATCAATTTTTAATATTAAACAACTTACCTTGACATTACATAGGTTTAATAAAGTGAATAAAGTGATATACGAAATCATGACATTGACATCTATTAAATCTATTCATCTAAAATATAATTCCCCAACTTATCCATTTTTAACATCTTCGAACCGGTTTGTAATGCCTGGATGATCTTCTCATTCTCTTGATCGTCATCCACTTCTTCTTCATCATCTTCTTCGTCATATTCGTAATCATCTTCGTCTTCGTCGTCTTCGAATTCTTCAGCATCAAAGTCTGAGTTGTCATCCTCCTCCTCTTCTTCTTCTTGATCGGTGAGTCTCATGCCTTGAACAGCTTTCTCCAAATCAGAATCAGCTCCGGTTCGTTTCTTAGCATATCCTGATGCCTTAACTTCAACATCTAGGCTAGCAACTCTTTCTACATCTCGTTTGAAATTTGGATAGGCAAACTTGTATCCGTCTCCATAGCCGTCAGTGTCGAACATGGTAGGATTATGTGTTGGGGAGTATCTGAACTTTTTCTCGAAAAATGCCCGTATACCCTGAACGTCTCTATCGAAATATTGTTTGGCATCTTTATGTTCTATAGAAACACACTGAGGGAAATCAATCACAACAAAGTCCAATTCTCCTGGTTGGACGTCCTCCTTGTTTCTTATCATAATATTGAATTCGTTGAAATCACAGTGGATTAATCCATGGTTTGCTAGCTTTACAATGAACTTCATCAAGTTTGAGTATAACCGTTTGTAGTTGTCATGTTCCCGTAAATGCTTCATGGTGATACCTTTAATCCATTCCATCATCACCATATGACGAGAATGATCAAACGGTTGTGGTACATTGAACCCATTATCGTATAAAACCATCATAAATTCGTATTCTTTCTCTGCTGCTAGCCTCGATAAATACATCCATGATCCTGATTGATTATGTCTCAAGTAATCCCGATTATTCTTTACAGTTTTGAACGATGTTCTCCCCAAACGATGGATTTTCAACACTTTCTGAACCCCCTTGGGATCACTAACACTATAAATATCCGACTCTTTACCTACCCCAATTGTGGTCCCTACCGAATAAAGGGTGTTTCTGTTCAACATCGACTTTAATGCTAGGTAATCGTACCCGGTATATGTCAATCTGAACCCATCGTACTTTGCATTCCGCAATCTGTTAATGAGATTGAGCTTGGCCAAGTCTCCAATGGCTCTGTTGGTACCTGATGGAGACTTCATCCCACCGTACTGATGGATCATGGTCACTGGAACCAACTCGTGGGTTCTCGACCCAATTTCAACTCCTTGGAGCACTTTGAAATCATCTGAGGTCAAGTACCTCATGTGCGAAGTGTCCAACTTCATTTTGTTGTGTGATGTGGTATAGCAGGTAGTTCGTGAATGGGAATTTTTCTGGTGAATTAAATTTTGGCTCATCGCGAAATCAGCGTGGTAGCGCGGCAAAATCAACATTAGCCGTGTAATACCGCACTGAATTAAAAACACGAAATCCCAGACAATAGTTTGTGTTTTCGTACGATTTGTGTGAACGTAGTGCTGATTATCGTAGCAACCATAGTGGTAGCAGCTGTTTTGTGCATGGATTGGAATGTTCAAACGGAGAACAGTGAGGAAAAGTGCCCGCAATCGAAAACCATGGTACCGCGCTCGTGTGCGTCGGAAGAAGAGATCGTTACGGTTACCCATTGACAGCACTGAGGCCAGATCGACTAACAATTTACATACTGAACATGGTTCTGGTGACTCAAGGATCACCGTTGACGACATAACGGTGGAAAATACGTATCGGTGGTACGATGTAATGCCTGTTGGCACTCCCACTATAGTTGATGCACCTAAATCAACTGGTACAGTTTCCACGTTGAAACAGTTGTGTATTGCTGCCATTGCTGCAAATACCGACGAATTACATAGTTCACATTTGCATTATGGTCCCGTTTCCTGCTGGTTACCGATGTGGGACTGGATCCTTTTGAACAATCGCGATTCGTTTCGAGTATTTTCTATTTTTGCGTCTCGGTTCGCAAGCGAGGTTAAATTTAAATCTCATAAAATTGTACGATACAACGACCAAACTGGATCTCCATTGTACACATTGGCCAAGTTGAGAAGCAAAGGAGTTGATCTTTATAAAATCCCCAATTGTGTCCATAGAATTGAGCCGTTGTTTGTGAACATTAATCTTCAACAATTGTACTCATACATTTCCCAATTGAGGTACTCGCCACTAGTGTTATTAGATTTGCTGTTGATAGGTACAACTTCATTACTTCTGAAGGAGAATTTGTTCCATATCTTCAATATCACAAACCTTGTGGCCCTCAATCTTTCTAATAACCCGTTAGTTGACGACAATGTTATTTTCAACTTGTGTTCATGTATCAAAAATGGGAAGTTGTCAATATTGTCCGTTCTACTATTGAATAATTGTATCAATGTGACGAAGGACGGAATCAATTATTTGTTGGAACTTGATGCCACCAACTCTTGCCTCTTTTATTTTGAGTCCGATATTATGTTAACTACCTCTGGTTTTAACAAGCGTTTTCACAACCTAACTTCTAGCAAAATTCATCTAGATTATGTCCAACGATCACATTGGTTCAAATTGGACAAGAACGATCCTGAGTTTGAAGTTGTTCAGAAACTACCATTGGCATTGAAATTAAACTCACTACACCGATTGTATGGAAACTACTTTATCCCCAAAATTGGTGAAGAAAAGTTCAAATATATCAAACATTTGAAAAGCAATGTTCTTGTTGACTTCATGATGTACCCAGATTCCTTTCAATCGGATTCTGAAATGGATCTTTTGAAGTACGCCTGGACATCAAGAATCAATCAAAGATCAAACTCTCGAAATAGAGGATTCTCATACATGAGCAACAATAATTATGAAAAACCTGTGATCATAAAAACCATCAAAAACGAATACAATGACCCACCTCTTGATGTTGAGGAGGACGATTTAAATTACAGCAAACCTTCTGGAAAGGTTAGAACTAAGACAAAGTCGATCAAAGCCGACGCTAAAAGTTTTTTCAAAATGTAAATAGTAATGCTACAACGCTATGGGAATTGGAATTCAAATGACCAGAAATAGTTTACAATAATATACATGTAGTTTCCATTGACAGCAATCATTCTCTCTTATTCAATAAGTCCATGAAAAATGCTGATGACTTGTTATTTGATCCTGCTTCAGGAGCTGCGACATGAGGAGCTTGATAGTCACTAGTACCATAAATCGAATGCAAGTTATCTGGTCTCTGTAAATTTGCATGAGTTTGTTTACCAGCAGACTCATTGTTGTTTAATAATGCTACTAAGTTTTGACCTTGTATGTTTTGTTCTGCCTTGAATGGTTCAGATGATTCTCGAACTCCAAGAATATCTTTGATATCCTGACCAGGCTTCAAAATCCGAATTTTCTTTTTTGGATCTGCTAAGGAATGGTCCTGGTAGAGATTTATGGGTTCAGGTTCTTTTGATCTATTGATTGAACTCATACTATCCAAGATATGATCCACATCCTCTTCATCACTAGCAATGTCAAAATTATCAAATCTATGGTTAAATCCACTTTGGATCCCACCAAAATCTTCAAAATCCTCGAAATCTTCAAAGTTATCAAATGAAGTTTCTTGAATTGGTTCTTGCGGTTCTTTCTGTTGTGGTTTTTTGAGCAAATCCATTATCTCATTTGTTGGTTCTGCAGCAACTTTCGAGCCTTGTTGTGGTTTGAGTAAATCAAGCAATGCATTCGAGTGTTTGTGTTCCAGGATTTTGGATGTTGGCTTGCCAGCATCTTCTGGTACCTTTGCATTTAAATTTGGTTTGGCTGGTGTGTTTGTTTTCGATGGTCGAGAATTCTTCAACATATCCAAAAGTTCATTTGACAGTCTCGTTGTCGATGCAATTGGAGCTGTTTCTTTTTGGACTTGTGGTCTATGCAGAGGTTGAATAACTGGTTCTTGTGCTTGAACCCTAGGACCTTTGAGCAATCCTAATAAATCTGCTGCATTGTTACTTTCAGCCTTGTTGGATCTTTGCAAAATCTTGATTTTCTTGTCAGGGTTTGGATAAAGATGGCTGTCTTTGTCTTGCAAGTAAGAGCCTTCAAGTTCATTGGATGGTTCACCAGTCAAAGTTGAACTTTTCTTTTCTTTGTGAAGTATATTCAAGATCGATTCTGCCGGAGTTTCCTGAAGTGGGTTTTCGTTTGATTGGCCGTTAGCATTAACTTCAGCTGTAGTTTTGTTGACAGGTTCATCTTCAGATTTCTTAAACAAGTTGAGTAAATCTTGAGCCTTGGACCTGTTGCTTTCTGAAGTAGTCGTCTTCTTGCGAGTTGAAGTCTCCTTTTTCTCTGATTTCATATTCAATATAGACAACAACTCCTTTGATGTATCCGAATTGCCGTTTCTGAAATGTGGTGGTTTTTGCAACGATTGTGGATTTGGTTGATTTGCCATTGGATCGTAATGGGGAGAGTTCGCGTAGGGTTGTTGTTGCTGTTGTTGTGGTGGTGGTAATTGGTGTTGTTGCTGTTGTGGTGGTGGGTTCAAATTGCCAAATGGAGATGCTAAAAGTGGATTGAAAAATGGTGCATCATGATGAGGTGCAGATCCATACTGGTATGGAAACATATTCAAGTTTTGAATTGGCAATTGGATATTTTGTGGCACTTGGATCATTGGAGCGTTGTTGTTTTTCGGTACAGCATTTTGCAAGATATTCAATAATTCTCTACCAGCATCGACATTTTCTTGGGGTTTGTTGATTCCCAACAAATCTTTCAATTTCAATTCGGCAATATACTTCAACTCGTCTTCATTAGGAATACCTTTATTTTTGTTTATCCATTTAACCATAGGTTTCAACACCGTACTCACAATGAAAAAGCTGTTTGGGCTGGTTCTGCTCTTTTTCTGGATAGATTTGATATCATGCCATTTGATTTGAGAAATTTCATTTCTTGATTTGGGCTGGAAATTATAGTTTTCGTCTACATTCTTGATCATGTAGATCTTATAGTTTTTACCCTTAATAGTTCTTTCTATAGCATCATTTTCATTAATCGAGTCCTTGACATTGTATCCAATCTCCTCTTCACCTTCTCTTATGGCACAATCGATATCAGATTCGTCTTTGGAAATCTTCCCTCTGGGGAAAGACCATGTATTTGACTCTGTACCTTTCACAAGTAAAAGTTTCGACAAATCCTTATTAAAGCATGCAATCCCTCTAACGGGAATCGTCGATTTGTACTTCCCAAACCTTGAAATTGCATCGTTGGCATCGCCCCATTTCCAAATTAATGGACACTTTTCTAAAAATCTCGACGCAAAAGATTTCATTTTCATGCTGGGCAAAGTTGGGTTCAATTGTCTCACAAAATCGGTATAAAACCATTGTGCTTCTTCCACTTGGAAAAACACCCGTTCTATCGACGATAAGTCTTCATCAGGACAGTTGACTAAAAACCTCACCAACAAATCTTCTAGCACCAAATCAACATTCTGATTGGCTAATCCGTCTCGCAATTCTATGGACATCCCGTATTTTCCTTGTATTTGTTCTGTTTAAACGGACCACTTCATGGGTTTAAACCATGAGTTTCATTTTACGACACTTTTTACTATTGGTGAGGGTTTCCCCATGAAATCCGGGTAACGAAGATTTTGTGCGACGATGGTGGCAGGAATTACTACGACGCGGTACCGTTGGGGTGGCACTTGGAGCGGGCTCGTGGTACTGTGGAGGTGGGCTCGTGGTAGCAGACTTGATTCGCACTTCGTCTTACGACTACCATTATCAGATCGTTTGATTAACAAATTATATTCCTCTTTAGACAGCACGGAAGAAGTTGGAATTACGCGCACCATGAAAAGTTTGGGGAGTTTGCGTTTTCTCAGTAGTGGCAGAGTATGTTTGAGTGGTCCTCGGTTTGTGGAGACACTTAAAGCTGGGGCAAAACCACCACTTGAAAAGCCCCGGGCAGTAACCAGACCGTTTGGGTTAGATTCGCCAATTTTGTTAAACAGAAGTGTAGGTGATTCATTTAGTTTAGGTAATATAAGGCATGAATTGTTCTCAGCAGAGGCAAAGGAGAGAAGGCAAAAAAAGTTGGATCATGAAATTACCCACTCTCCATTCTACGAAACCAAGTCTTTTAGAAACACCAACGGGAAGATTTTCACATCTCCAATTAGTTATTTCAAACTGGACAAAGCCAAATATTTTCCAGATTTTATTGGAAATACTTTGGCTGGCACTCAAACCTCACTTTTTGATATTATCGAAGGTAAGGTTAACATTGTAACAGTTTTCCTGACAGTCTCCGGGGAAAACTGCGTAAAGACATGGTTTGAAGAATTTAATCCCAGCGAAAAGTACCCAAAACTGCAAATTATTGATATAAATATTCCCCAAAATTGGTTAAAAGGGTTCATGATTGGGTTGTCAAAAAACCTGATAAAAAAGACATTGCCAGAATCCCGGTGGGGCAGTTACTTTGTTCTTCCTGACCACATATGGCAGTACGACACTAGAGAAAAGTTGTTGTGTGATAACATGTGTTCAGGATACATCTATTTGGTAGACCATAATGGGAAAATAAGATGGGCAGCCTCAGGTTACGCCAACGAAGAAGAGATGAAGGTTTTTGATAAATGCTTGAGAGGGTTGCAAAAAGAGTTAGAATCGCTCGAGAAGTGATTGGATCAATATAATCTTGTATATACTACACTAATTGTACGATAGACAGAGCAAAGTAAATGATAGATTGAAACCGAATGAGATGTCGTAATTGTAAATGAGTGGTATGTCAAATAAGTCAAGTCACATAATGCCTTGGTGTGCTAGACTCAAAGATTTAAAGAGGCAAGTGTGTTTCGTAGAATGGGTCCTGGAGTAGTTTGCTATTAGTGATAGAGACTGAAATGAATGGTATGAAGTAGAAACAACAACCTCAAATTCAAATCAGCAAAAGTATCGACAATAAGATGTCTTTCTAATGTTCAGTTGGGGTATTTCGTGTTTGGTTTGCAGTCTTTGATGGTGCTTGCCGTGTTATCTACTGGTACGAAATTTTGCAGCCATTTATGCGAATGCAGCCATTTTACAGTCTGAATCAATTGCAAAAAAAAAAAAAATAAAGCCACGAAATCATTCGTATAACAATCATTCTCGTAAGTTGGCAATATCGCTAGCTGACCCGCCACTCACCCGATCGATCATACCTTTTCTTCCAAATGGAAATGAAAACGCTAGAGTGTTTTTACTGTCACGTGACTTTGTTGGATTTTAGGGTTTGTGACCTAGTTATCTTCTCCGGCACATAGGGCAGGGAAATTTTTTCTACTGTAGCCAAATTTTTCACTTGATAGCACTAAAGCAGCGATTTGTTTCTTCTTTAACAACGTCAAACTATTGCAAAATGTCTACTCAAATCAACAAGGAAAAGTTCGAACAAGAACAAGAACAAGCTATCTACAAGATCAGAATCACTTTAACTTCCACCAAAGTTAAACAATTAGAAAACGTCTGTTCTAACATCATCAGAAATGCTGTTCAAAACGACTTAGTCAAGAAAGGTCCAATTAGAATGCCAACCAAGGTTTTGAAAATTGCCACCAGAAAGACTCCAAATGGTGAAGGTTCTAAGACCTGGGATACTTTTGAAATGAGAATCCACAAGAGAGTTATTGACTTGCAAGCTCCAACTGCTATCGTCAAGAAGATCACTCAAATCACCATCGAACCAGGTGTGGACGTCGAAGTCACCATTGCTGCTTAAGTGCATCATATGGGGCTTGATGTTGTATATTGAATCTATTATATTAACCGTCATCATTGTCAAATGATACCCGTCACTTTAAATGCTCTAGGCGTACTCTGTATGAATAAAAGTACATAGACGTTGTGGGTTGCTATCAGGATTTATTGTGATGGGATGTTTAATTAATACATGTAATATGGACTTGTGATGTAGAGTAAGTACTTGAAATTTCGCAAAAATTCCACCGCGGAGGATCGTACCGGTGTCGTGGTATTTAAGGTGGACAATTGTATACTTAGGTAAATAAAGCAATAAATGCATTTTAGTTAAAAAAAATAAAAAAAAAAGGTGGTATCCAACGGTTAGAATGTAGACTGAATCAGTCATCGCAGCGAGCTGGAGTAGTTTAGACAATTGCTGTTTTGTTCGATTCGAGTTCTGTTAGGGGAAAGTGTTGTTTAGTGTATCATGGTATATTTGTAGTATAAGTGTAAAAAAGTGAAAAATTTATGATTAGTGTCGTTGAAGGCTTTTCAGTTATAAAGCTTGCAAACACCATACTGTGACTAGAAGATGTACACCAACGCAACTTATAGCTTGACTGTTATATCTCTGAATTGCTTCTTTCTGAACCGTTCCCCAATTTGTTAATGGCTGCAAGATAGCTGCAGCACAGCTGCACAGCTGCAACACAGGACCACGAACATCACCAACAAAATGGGTTTAGCGCAACATTTCCGCGAGATTTAAAGCAGATACACAAACTAGAGTATCACTAGTTGGTGGCAGGATATACGGTGGCTGAAGGAGGATTAAATACCATGTTGGTATTTCACAATTACCTTCAAATGTGAGCAGGGTAAAGATACATGCACCAGGATCAGAAGGTACCAGTAAGTAAAAATATGATGAAATACGACACAGTTCGACTGAATCACAAACACAGGGTACTTGAGTGACAGTCCCGTGTCTTATCTGAACTGATAACCGTTGCTTGAACCCAATGCCTTTCCCTAGGACGAGGCTAGTCTCCCCAGCACGGGGCCCACGTCCACCGCACCACTTGTTTTCCACCACCCCGCAATAACACCCTGCCGGTTACCACCACAAATGGTAGCGCAACGAGCGTGCCGTGGCCAACCACTCAAAACGGGCAATATCAGGATAATCTTTGATAAGCAACTAGAAGCAACCGACGTATTTACTAGACAATCACTATGGTGTTCATACTATCCGTGAAGCGGAGGCTCCTTCGCATGACAGCCCGGCAGCTCCAGACCATGAGACTAGCTGACGGCGGTGCCCCACGGTCGTTCCACCACTCCACAATTTCGTCTGTCAAATCCAACGTAGGCCGAGTCTCGACAGAATCACCAGAAAATGGTGGTGTTATTACAGTTCGCAATGGTTCTAGCGGCAGTGACAGCACACACGGCCACGCACGAGTGTTTGGGTCGAAGGTGGCACTAATCTCGGGCATCATTGTTGTGGGCTCATACATCTCATTTAACCAAGCAAACTACTACAACTTGGACACATTGCCTGGTTCTGGTGGCAGCAATCTCGGCAAATCGTTGACGTCATCGTCATCGTCGCTTGGAGGTCCGCAATCGAGATTGTTTCTGACGTCTACGTCGTCGATGCACCAGGCCAATGGCATCTCCCAACAACAACATAAAGAAGGAGTGTTTTTGTTAGACGAAGAGCAAGTTTCGGAGAAGTTGCGTCAATATGAAGAGAGTTACTTTGTCAATAGAGGCAAGGGGGTTACTCGATACGATATATGCCAGCTACCATCGAATTCTCCTATTGAAGATGATCGGGCGGAAGAGATTGTTCAGGTTCCTATTTTGCAAGATAACAATATCAAGACTTCTACCGATTGGATGTTTTTCGGGGTTTTTGACGGTCATGGCGGCTGGACCACCAGTTCGAAGTTACGGGATCAATTGATCGGATACATTATCCATGAATTGGGGACGATTTTCAAGCCAGCCAACGACGATAACTTGCGGTACGTTCCCAATTCTGCCACGATTGACCAGGCGATCAAGAATGGGTTTTTGAAGTTGGACCACGAGATTGTCAATAAGAATATCGAAAAGTTGTTGAACGACAACAATAAGGCCAAGGCAGCAGAATTGTTGATGCCAGCGTTATCAGGATCATGTGCGTTAGTGTCATTTTTCGATAGTAATTCCAAGATGTTGAAAGTTGCCGTTACTGGTGATTCGCGGGCGATTTTGGGGTCGTTCAAAGACAACCAATGGACAGTTCGTCAATTGTCGATTGACCAAACGGGATCAAACCCCACAGAAGTAGCACGAATCATCAGTGAGCATCCAGACGAGCCCAAAGTGATTAAAAACGGCCGAGTTTTGGGTACATTAGAGCCTACAAGAGCATTTGGCGATTGTAGATATAAACTACCAGCATCGATTCAAGAGAGAATCTACAAGCAATTTTTCGGCAGAAGATTGCCCAACTACTTGCAATCACCACCGTACGTGACTGCCGAGCCGGTGATCACCACGACAAAGATCAATCCTGAAAATAACGATTTTTTGGTCATGGCGTCCGATGGTCTTTATGAGATGTTGTCGAACGAAGAGATCATTGGGTTAGTGGTGAAATGGATGGAGAGAGAGAAAATGATCAAGCCCCAGACTTCGTTGTGGAATGTGTTTAGATCCAACGAAAACACCTTACCTGAAGTCGTCGATGTTACCAACGATAAGTCGTCGAAAAAGCCCATCAGAAAGACGTCGAAAACCGGCAATTTCTTGTTGGAAGACGCAAACGTATCGACCCATTTGATCAGAAACGCCTTGTCCAACGGAGGGTCGCGTGAACAGACGTCGATGTTGATTTCGATTCCCAACCCGGTGTCGAGACGGTATAGAGACGACTTGACAGTAACGGTGGTGTTTTTCGGCAAAGAAAAGGAAGAAAACGACGACGGCCGGTTGGAAATCAACCCTGCTGCTACCGCCGGCGGGGTGAATGCCTCAAAGCCCAAATTGTGATGGTGGCCACAAACCCTCTGTTCGCCATTACTACCACTGTTATAACTACAACTACAAAAGTGATTTTGGCCCAGATTCCATCTCTCGCTCAAACCTCCAGCATCGTCATGTGTACATATACATATAAACTCTACTCGTAAACCAACTCGTAGCCCCCACGTCTCCACAACCCGACCTCGTTGACAAATCTCGTGAAATCATAAAACGCCGGCGCTACCAACACCGAACCGAGGATTTGAAAAATCAAGTGCATTCTGGGGAAATATAAAACCATCCAATTGTTCTTTTGGTTTTACCAACGATAAATTATAGACACACATAATATGAGTGACAAAACTGGTGCTACGGTTTTTTCTGGTGCTGCTGATACCGCGGCTGCTACTTCTACTGCCAAAGACGTCCAGGTGACGGAGCCAGTGTCTACCCCAACCAAGGCCCACGGCAGTGGAGACAAGGCAGAATCTAGTGGCAAAAAGGCCGAAAATGAAGATGACGTCGATGATTTGGACGACTTATTGGATGATTTTGCTGACGACGTGTTGGCAAAACCACCGGGATCTACTGTTGATGGTGAATCCAAGGGCGGTGCTACCAACACCACTGGGGCCACCACGGCCAAACCAGACGAGTTTGACGGGGGGATCAGCGAGTTGATCAACGATATGAAGATCGACGATCCCGAAACACAGAAGCAATTTGCTGAGTTGGTGAAGCAGTTTGAGACCAGCCACCGTGCTGACGTGGAAGCAGCCGAATCGAACCCCAACAATTTCGAATATGTCATGAAGGAAACCATGGAAAGATTGAAGAAATCCGGGTCTAAGATCGACGAGCAGGCGAAATCCGGAGCTTTTGGTGGCGGAGGGTCGCCAGAAGACATGATTCTGCAATTGTTATCAGGAATGGGAGGTGATGATATGGACGTTTCCAAGTTGTTGGTCGACATGTTGGAGCAATTATCGTCCAAAGAGGTGTTGTACGAGCCAATCAAGGATTTGAACACAAAGTTCCCTGCTTATTTGGAGGAAAACAAGGACAAATTGAACCAAGATAAATTGCACAATTACAACCAGCAGTACGAAATGACGGCGGAAATATTGAAGGTGTTTGATGCTCCAGACTACAACGACGACGATAAGCAGAAGAGAGAAAAAGTCAACCTGTTGTTGGAGAAATTGCAATCCTTGGGACAACCACCTAGTGAGTTGGTTGGTGATTTACAAGACTTCCCAGGTTTTGGTGGTGGAGCTGGAGCTGGCAGCGGTTTGGACTTCAACAACGGTGATTTGCCCAAGGATATCGAGAAGGAGTTGGCCGAAGGGTGCAAGCAACAATAATCGATCGATTCATGATGTAACAATAAGCAGATAAACCACCCAAATCACCCAAATCACCCCAAACCACCCCAAATCACCCAAATCAACCTGAACCACCTTACATCGATAAATGAATCAACCCAAACCAACACTATGTCTTTTAATGATTTTGCTGAGCAATAATGACTGGATTTGTATGTATTACGAGTTAGAGTTCTAAAGAAATAAAAGTATATATGTCTATAATCTCACTTTACAAGTTCAACCCGCTTCTATTGGCAAACTCTTGGTAGTATTGCAACATCTGTGGTGTAATTCCTTTAGAAATGCCCTTCAATGCGTGGTCAAAGTGTCTCTTTTCCACTTTGGTGGCCAGCTTATTTTCCATCACCGCAGCAAGACCGGCCTCCTGGCACAACAATGCCACTTCGGCACCAGAACATCCTTCGGTCAATCTCGAAAGTTGCTCAAAATCAACTTCATTATCAGTATTGAATTTCTTTGAACCCTTAGCTAGGATCTGTAATCTTGCCTCGAAATCAGGAGGAGATACGTAGATGTGACGATCCAACCGGCCTGGTCTCAATAACGCCGGGTCGATCTCCGTGGGTCTGTTGGTGGCAGCTACAATGACAACTCCCTTCAATTCTTCCACCCCATCAATTTCGTTAAGTAAAGACGTCAACACATTCTGTGCACTTTGCGTCAGAGCATCTTCTCGATCGCCCGAAATGGCATCGATTTCATCAAAAAATATAATCGATGGCGATGCTGCTCTTGCCTTTCTGAAAATCTCTCTAATTGCTCGTTCTGATTCCCCCACATACTTGTTCAATATCTCGGGACCTTTCACCGCCAAAAAGTTCAACCCCGACTCCGTGGCCAACGCCTTAGCTGTTAGTGTCTTGGAACAACCTGGTGGGCCATATAAAAGTACTCCTTTTGGTGCCAGGACCCCCAACTGGGCAAATGTGTCAGCAGCTTCTAATGGTAACTGAACCACCTCCATGAGCTTCTGCTTCAATTCTTGCTGGCCCCCAATATCTGACCAGTACACTTTGGGCATTTCTAGAAAGATTTCTCGCATTGCCGATGGCCTAATTTCAGGAAGTGCTTCCAAGACGTCGGGGAGTTGTAGCTTTATACCTGCTTGACTAGTACCAGAACTCAACCCACGAGTGATGGCTTTCATCACAGACTCTCTACACAATGCTGACAAGTCGGCACCAACGTAACCATGGGTTTTGGAAGCCACGACTTGAATATCGTCGCTGGTAAGGTCGGTTTTGGAACAGTTCATCTTGCTAAAGTGTTTGGTTAAAATGTCGAATCTGGCATCGACGTCAGGAATCCCAATTTCGATTTCTTGATCAAACCGTCCTGGTCTCCGTAACGCGGGATCGATGGAGTTGGGACGGTTTGTGGCACCGACTACCACGATTCTTCCTGATTCTCCCATTCCGTCCATCATCGTCAAAAGTGTAGCGACCACTCTGGACTCGGTTTCACCACTATCATCGGAGTTTCTATTTGGTACGAGTGAGTCTATTTCGTCCATGAAGATGATGGAAGGCTGGAACTTCCGTGCTTCAACAAAGATGTCTCTAATGGCATTTTCTGTTTCTCCCAAATACTTCGATACTATCGACGGACCATTGACCGTCAATACATGGGCATTTGTCTCGTTGGCTACACAGCGCAATAGCATGGTCTTACCGGTCCCAGGGGGCCCATGCAATAGTATTCCTCGTGGTGGACTAATACCAAAGTCGGAGAATAAGGTAGGATTGTTGAGTGGGAGCTCTATAGTGGACTTTAATGCGGTGATGGCCTTGTCTAAGCCTCCGATTTGTCGGTATGTCAACGGCCTGGGCAACTGTGGGTATTTAGACTGCGATGGCTGGGTGGTTTCTGGATGATATTCAAGTGTGGTTTTACCTTTGACAAATAAATACGGTGGGGAGATGGTGGTTGTGAACAATTCGACAGTATCACCGTCGTCGAGTGAAAGTTTCGATAGAGATCCTGGCAAATCATCATTGATGTCGGTGATAGTTACCGTGGTGTCGTCGTACGAGACTTGTAGTCCTGGGTATATGAGACCAATATCATCGTAGATTTTTGTAATTTTTTTGGTGATGTCGTCGATGTTTTCTGGCGAATTCGTATAGAACGACACAGATTTAGCATAGGGTGGTTGTTGGTTGTACGTCGATAAGTCTACTCTGTCTCCTAGCAACAAGCCTGCTAGTTGACGGAACCCACCAGAAACCAACATGACATTTTTATCCACAATAGCGTCGTCGCCGTGGACAGTGGCTATGATGCCAGAGTACCCACCATCTGTCTTGGTGATGTACACAAATTGACCCTGGGAGTATTCTAGTGCTTGTAAGATTTCGGTATTGATATAGACCTTACCGATGGATTTATTAGATGTGGCGGTGGACGGTCTTACGATGAAGCATTTTGGAATTTTGACTTTCTTGACGGAAGAGTCGGTGGCAGAAGGTGTGGTCAGCTTCTTCTTGGAGCTTGATTTGGAGGACATGGGTAGAAGAGAGGGATTGGTTTATGTGGGTTGGATTTTCTTGCGCGATGAGATGATGAGTGTGTTGGCTAGCGAGGGAGTAGTGGGAAGTTAGCGACAAGTTAGGGAAGTTAGCGACAGTTAGTGGGATGCGTGTACGTATAAATATATAACCCTAGGGAGAGTAGTGCCCATGGCACGGGGCTAGCTGTACCACGACGACAGCAACACAATATCACAAGAACAAGTAAGAAGTCACTGCAGCCAAAGTGGTGCCAGAAAACACACATGGAAGCACCAATGGCAATACAGCAGAATTGCCTCGAATACTTCGCTGTGGTCACTAGCACTGTAAGGCCAAATTCATGGTCACCTGTCGTGGTAGCTTCTCGCCTCGCTCGTGGCAAGCACCCGTCAGCTCGCAGTAAACTTCCGCGGCAATCTACCACCACCACCACCGCGCCGGTCGTGTTCATCACCTTATCTTCTCTCTTTGAGCTTGCGATCAACAACCTTTTCACTTAACCACACTACAACTCGTACAAACCTAGGCAAAATGTCGCTTTGCAACATCAGACTACAAGAGGAAAGAAAGCAATGGAGAAAAGACCATCCGTTTGGCTTCTACGCCAAACCCATGAAGAGCAGTGATGGGTCTCTTGACCTTACACAATGGACAGCTGGGATACCAGGGAAAGCTGGTACGCTCTGGGCCGATGCTGTGTTCCCAGTAACGATTCTGTTTCCGTCAGAGTATCCATCGAAACCACCAAAAGTGAGATTTCCTGCTGGGTTTTACCACCCCAATGTCTATCCTAGTGGTACTATTTGCTTGTCGATTTTGAACGAAGCTGAGGACTGGAGACCGGCAATAACTTTGAAGCAGATTGTGTTGGGGGTCCAGGAGTTGTTGGACACGCCAAATCCCGACTCGCCAGCACAAGAACCGGCGTGGAAAGCCTTCAGTAAGGACAAGACATTGTACGAAAAGAAGGTCAAGGAACAAGCAAAAAGGTATGCTTCTACGTAAAGAAAGCCACTACCGCCACCACCACCACCGACTCGCGTCGTGACATGTGTTTTAGTGAAGTTTTGTAACTTTCTGGTGTAATTAGGTCAAGATGTGGTGGGATGTATTTTAGATAAACAAGCACAAAAGGTTGGCAAGCCATGGTTTGCAGTAATATATAAGGTTAATGTACATGTTACTAGAGCTACGTAGACGGGGAACAATGAACTTAATAAACTAATCAAAATGATGCTGTAAACCGAGTATTTACATACTATTGTACAAGAGATCAATGGTCGTGAGGACCATTGAAGTCAATAAACATGCCTTGAAGGTAGACACTATGCGACAGTCGTAAACAAGAAGGAAAGCAGTGGGTTGTTGAACAGGGACGATTTCATGGTGGGTAACGTCATGAAGTGGAACAATTTCACAATGGGATATTGGCCATGGAGCATCGTGAGCAAGTAATCGTTCAATAAGTGAACGACAAAACGATGAAACCTTGTGAAGGTATCACGAAGAAACCTGAAGAAATCACGACAGAAAGATGACAAAACAATGAAGGAATGAGAACCATGAACCAGAAGAAAACATCAGAAACCATGAATCAAAAGAAAAACGTCAGGAAACCATGAAAGTACCGCATAATGATATCAAACCATGACCATGAAACCACGATGTTTCAGTGTCGTTTCGATAAAAAATCACGATATTTCAATGCAAATCACGATGTTTTAGTCATTTCACAACCATGAAAATACCACAATTTCACCATTTCATCAAAATTACCATCTTTCAATACCATTCCATCACTAATCAGCCGTCACCGCCAGACTCTCCTTGATAATATCTCTACTCTTGGACGAATTAACACTATCATCCTCTCCCAACTGCGACGTCCCCTTCTCCTTATACGTCGACACAGCAGGAATATCGGCCTTGATCTGAGTAACAAATGTCTGGTACGCTCTGGGCTCCAACTTAATCAATGTGTGCAACGGAATCGACATCCACGGACTTTCTTCCTGAGGAATGTTCATAAAATAAGCATACAAGCATCTCAAAACAGCCTGGTGGGTGATTACAAGGACGTTTTCTTGCCGTTCCAATTCCATGATAATCGGCTCTAACCGAATGACAATGTCTCGGTACGATTCTCCTCCCCGGTATCTATATTCGTATTTGTTATCATCACGAGCTTTGAAGTCGTCGGGGAATGCTTTTTCGATTTCTTCATACGTCATTCCATCACATTCTCCAGCATCTAATTCGTCCAAAGCTTTCCATTGTAGCTTCTTTTTGTAGGGCAAAAACGACGCCGTTTGTTGTGTTCTTTTCAATGTCGACGTCCACACCGTCAAATTGGTGTGTTTGTGCTCTTCTCCAAACGATTTTAATACCAATTCCGGTAATCTTTTAGCGTACCTCCATCCTCGTTCTGACAAGTTGGCATCACCACCAATTTGCCCCGTCAAATTGTACTCTGACTCCCCGTGTCTCGAAAGCCAAATACACCTTGGCTTGATGTGCAAGTTCATGACATAATATACGATTCTCGACTCCAAATACGACTCGATTCGGTTCAATATTATTTGGGAATTGACGTTAACTAGCTTGATAAACGTCAATTCCGAGTCCTTTTGCGAGTCCATCGTCTCATACACTTGCTCGTAGTATTCTATCCGTTGCAAGAAATCCTTGGTCGCAAACTCCTTGTCTTTGTCTACGTAATCTGGTGACGTCGTTTTGACATCAGCAATGTTGTGAAGAATCAATTCGTGGTCGTCACACCAGCTCTCCAAAAACATCGGCTCAATCAAGTTCTCCCGACAAAGATCCAAAATCACCTGTCTTCTTTCCCTGGTGGAGTTTGTAGCATCAAATATCCCCACCACACCATTGTCTTTGGTGAACCAATTCATCATGTCCCGAATCGCCATCTCGGCAGCTTTTTGCCGGTACTTCAACCCGGTTTCGTTAGTCGGATCAAAGAACGATGCCGATGCATCGTCATCTCCAACTAAAGTTCGCCGGTACAGCCCGACATTGAAGCACTTAGACTTGATTGATAGCCATGATAAGTACCGAACTATCTTCTGGGCAATTAATGACTTGCCTCTGGCCGGTAAACCCACTAAAACGACACACACCCGGACGTTCTCGACGTGGGAGATGGAATATACTGGCATCGTGGTGGCGTGGTGACAAGATGTCGACTTTGTAGTAGAAATGCGGAGTGAACCAAGACGAGGGAACGGTCACCTTAACTTGACGAAAAACAAGAGAAACCTCACCGAAACTTGGACGGAACTCACGAGTAAATTAGCGTGAATGTGTATACCCAGTTGAAATGTACTAAGTATCGCTGGAAATACTGGTTTTCTCCCGTTTCTGGTGGATTAACTTGGTGGGACCAAGTTGAGTATTGGCGAACATTGAAAAATGGCGAGATCCGGAGGGTCGGAATGGGGGAAGGTAAACCCACCGGAAAAAACTCCCGGAATAAAATTAGCGGGTCCCGGCCTATTTCCGAGGGACCACTGGCGCCTGCCGCCGCCGCTACCGCTGACGTCGCCACGCCGACGTCGCTACCACGCCGCTCAGAAAAATGTCGGTGGCCGCCCCCCACGATTTAGGTGGAGGAAACACCCACGCCGCAGCACAAACCCAATTTTTCTCTTACCCCAACTGGACCCGTAGACATTATTCTCCACGACACACGACTTCGGCGTTTTTCGTTCCAGTCACTTTATCACAAATCTCCGACTTGACTATTTGCAACTCCACAAGTTTGGGCCTTTTACCGTGTGTGTCGCAGTTCTGCTGGGTTTTATCTGAACAACAACACTACTGGAACACAACTGTATCGCTAGTTGTGTGAAATTCCACCATGAGACGGTTTTTGTACCGTGAAAAAAAGTCCGATGAAGGTACTGGAGATGACTTGATTCCTACTGCTAGTAATGCTACCGATAACTCACACGAGTCGCACGATTCTGTCGACGTGGGTCGGATGTTTAAACTGGCCGATTCAGCCCGTGGATTCAGTTTTGTCAACGACCCTGATTTGAACATGAATCCCTCTATTCTGAATGCGGGAGAAGCCATGGTTGAAGATGCTTTGGCTCCATCGATCTATACTGGTAATGCTACCACAATATTTTCGTCAGACAGGCAGACTTTTTCCACAAAACAGTCGTCGTATAACTCGTCAGGATCGGGGTCTGGCTCTGGCAAGACCCTGGCTGCGTACCGGGAATATGGACAACCGTTACAGATTTTCGACATTCCTGAGGATTCCGCCAGTAATTTCCACGAAAACCAACTGATTGACGAAGTTTTGAAGTATAAATTGTCGAGTTTGGCGCAGGATTTGTCATATGTTATGAACCAGTACAATAGTAATGAGTTGAATTTATCGAAAACTGTTATCAACTGTATTGATATTTTTAAGCAAGTATCGGTATTTATCAATTCCCAGAGAAATTCTATCGATATATCGCAGTTTCCTGTGATTGATTGTTATAACAATTCAGATTTGAGAAAAGTCATGAGAATCTACTTGAATTTGTACGATAATTTGTTGGCAGATGACGTCTTTGTCAAGTTGAAGTTGATGTTAACGAAGAATTTCAATGATTTTATCGCATCGATCGATCGGTCGGTGATTAATGCCAACCAAATTATGACAAAACCTCAGTACTATTCTGTAGGCTGCAACCAGGGTAAATCGTTACCAAATGCGGAAAAGTTAGCAAAAATCATTGACAAGATCGCAAATACCCAAATCTCCATCAAATCGCAAAATGGGTCGTTTGTAGCTCCCATAACAAGAGGTATTTCTTCAAGATTCAATATTTTATGTTTGTATTTTGCATTTCCTGATCCAACCGAGTATCACTCAAAATTAACCAAAAGCTTGTCAGAAGTATACGACGATATTCACATCGTGTTGGTTAAAAACCAAATAGAGTTGGCCAGTTTATATCCACCACAACCATCACCACAAGTTCATAATCCTACAGGAAAACCAGTAAATAGATTTGTGGAACCTCCTTCTACCACCAAGTTCAAATTGCCATTTAGAGTTCCCACCGATATCAATTCTCCACCAATGGCATTATCGTTGTCAGTTGAAAACTCCGCTAGAACTTCTGGTACCTTAGGAGGATACATCTACCCAATTATCGATCCCACGAAACCAGACGTCTCTGCAAGTACAATGGCATCAGCGAATTCAAAATTTGCCCTTACATGTGGGCACGTATGTTTAGAGAGTTCAAATGTGCCAAATACAGAGACAAAGTACCCACACGTTTCATCACCATCATCAGTTCTCATCAGTCTTTACAAACTGGCATTACAAGCACAACTCAACAAAACTCCAGAAACAGATAAAGAAGCACGTGTCGCATATAGTAGTGTTATTCAACAATTAGATTCCATGTTCCCATTGAAAAGAGTCAAAGTTTTCAAGCCAAGAGAGATGTTTGAAGTTAGAAATTTACCAATGAATAGATTTGGGCAGATTGTTTGGGGAGAAAGAACAATGAATGTGATCAAGGACGATAAAACTGATCAAGTACTTGGAAAAAGATTATCTGACATTGCCATCATAAAAGTAAATAAAAAGTTAAACTGTCAAAACTACTTGGGTGATGATATTGCATTCAACGAGTTTGATCCAGCTCTCATGTTTGAGAACTTGTATGTTCGAGGAGTACTCAATTTTACGAGGAAATCTTCCATCAACATCGATTTGCAAATTGATGATGTGGATTCTACTCTTGATGATACCGAATCGTCAAACCATAACGGTTTGCCAGTATTTAAATATGGATCAACCACAAAATTCACCAAGGGTAATTTGAATGGTATAAGATTGGTTTATTGGTTAGAAGGTGCCATCCATTCATCAGAGTTTGTGGTTAATTCAATGGAGCACAATACCGCATTCGCCGCCGGCGGTGATAGTGGAGCATGGATATTCTCGAAATTAGAAGATGTCGACAGAAATAGAAAAGGATTGGGGGTTATTGGTATGTTGCATTCATTTGATGGTGAGCACAAGCAATTTGGTTTGTTTGCACCAATGTGCGAGATTTTACAACGGTTAGAAGAAACTAGTAAAGTCAAATGGGGTGTAGTAGGAGTTGCTGAAAAGCATGAAGTGAATGAAAACTCAGATGAAGAAAGTGAAGAAGATGACGAATTTGACGACACTTCATCTAAGGAAAGTAGTGACACTGAAAGTTTAGATGGAGCGTTACCACCAGAAATTGACTAGAATATCTAGTATATGGGGTTTTATAGGATGTTGTTTAAGTAGATATTAAATATAACGCACGATTTAGGTACGAAGTTTGTAATACCATTCAAACTAGTTTATTTAATATACAATCTATGCTAATCGTTTACTCAGATTCTTTGTATCTAATGAATCTACCCAAATTCGTCCAAGCTTCCTCGCCCTTGACTTTTAATTGTTCATACTTGTTCTTGTCAATCTTTTTGTACATTGCCTTAATTTTTGGCTCAATAGCAATTAATCTTTGCAAGTACTGTTGCTGTACAAAGACTGGTTCGTCATAGTCAAAGTTTCTGTCGCAGAAGATGTCATAAATCGAATTCAAAGTTTCGATCACCACTTCGTTTGCAACTGGGTTGGTAGATGTGCACAATTCCAATGAAGACATTAAGAATTCACCAATGGCTGATGTGATTTCTATATTGCCAATAATTGGTGCTAATGACCCCACAAATCCAACTATCGACAAGTACAATTCGAGTTTTTCATCAATATCCTTATCCTTTTCGTTATTATTGTTGGATATTTCTTGTCCCTTTGCAATCAAATTTTGAATCATTTCCGTTTGAACTTTAGTTCTGATTTCTGGGCCCAAAGATTTGGCAATTCCCCAAAATATATTGAGGGTGATCTTTTGTGTTTCTTCATCAGATAATTTCGATGAAACCTGAATGAATAAATCCCACAATTGCGAGCATGCTTCAAACCATGGAGTTGGAATCGATTCATTGGACAACATTAACCATGTCAAGTTGTTTATTGATACTGATACTTTGGATAATAATAACAACACTCCGTTGTTTGCCAACTCAAATTTGATTAATTCTGATAAAAGTGGATATATTTTCGAGATCAAAATTTCTAATATTTCATTGGATAAATCAATTGGCTGGCTTGGGTTAGTTTCGTTGACTGATAAATACTCAAATGTAGAAGTGATGATATCAAGAGCGACTTCCAAACATGTCAAGTCCGATTTTGCTTGTAATTTCGCATCGTCTTGTAAGTTCTTGAGAACATCTTTAGGATTAGTATCTTTTTGAATGGGCTGCTTTTCAGCTTTGATCAAGTCTTCCACCAACTTGTTCAAATCGATATTATGTAACAAGTCAAAAATCTTCAATAAAATTTCTGCCGACAATGATTGTTGACTTTTACCAGCAGTTGCAATTTCGTTGTAGTTGAATTTAATCCCTTCAACATACACCATACCAAGTCTGTTCGATTGATTGTTTACGTATTCATTGATCTTCTCAAGATTGAAATCTTCATTGGAAATAAGCTTATTGACAAATTCAAGCGATTCAGAAGAGAATTCATAAATAAATTCAAGACAACTGTTAAACAACTTAGTAGTGAATTTCAATTTCGTCTCAGGATTAATTTGCACTTTAATCAAATCAAAAACCAATGTCAAAACCGTATCCATCTTATCAAATATAGAATCATAAATATCCTGTGAGCCACTCGCTAACGTAATAACCAAGGAAAAGATGTTTTCTGTAAAATCATACAACAATGTTAACTTGGTTTTATCAGTACTCTTATCAATAGAAGTTGGATCGTGAATGTACTTGAACGAATGAGCAATTTTTGACAATGAAGCTTCGATAGTGACCCAAATGTTCGATCTCCACAAATAGGTGATGACATCGTAACCTTCTTCAATTGATAAGTTTCTCAATAACCCAAATGATTCAACAACGATTTCGTCGTTGGAGTCATTGAGACATTGTTCCAAAACGATTGGAATTAACTTTTCTTTGAGCAATAACGTTCTCATTCTAGGATCTTCTGCGATGACTGTGATTGCACTAAGAGCCATGGCCTTCTCATTAGGCACCTTAGATGTAAGCTTGTTGATCAAGGGAAGAATCTTTGATTGTCTGAGGTTTTCATCTTTTTTTTGGTCGGCAGTAGAATTGGGGGACTTACCAATGGGATTCAATCTCGACTTTTGATTCTTTCTTCCTCTTTTAAGTTTCCCCATACTTGTTTACTGAAGCTGAACTGGATGAATCCCAGATGCTCATCGCAATTTTTTTAAAGATAAGTGGCGCTACCATACATTGTCGTTCACTACCATTCCCAAACCTGTCACAAGAGGCAGCATTGCAGAGGGTTCGAGGTCACTGGTGTTACGAAGGTGGTAAAAGGTTATTAAGGTTAACGTCCAGCTTTTTTTTCGAGAAAACCGTGGAAATTGGGCAATTATTCAAGATTGGTGATTTACAAGTACTTGAAATCGATCAAAAACGGCCATTATAAGCACTAAACAGCGAGTTTCGAGGTGGCATGACAGAGAACGACTAGCTGTTGTGCAAGTGTACTGTATTCATGGTAAAATAAGCTTGTTCTATATTATATGTACAAATTTATAATCGACTAAGTTTTCGTATCGACCCAGTGGGCTAGATGGTATTGCGTTGGCTGGGTGCTTGTAGAAGTGTTTGGTTAGCTGCTATACTGCCAGCTCAATAGCGATGATTTGGTCTATTTATCGCTAGGTTGATTCTCTGTTACGGGAGAGGTAGCTTTTTGTTCTAACTGAGGATGGAGCGTGCTCTTCACCTTGTCTCGAAGATCAGCCCACGATGTGGGCTGTTCTGTCTCGTCGTACTCAATAGGAATATCGTCACGCAAAGACCCGTTTTCTTTCAAGTGATCACTACATGTTAGTAGATGTGGGAAATACCAATGTCCCAGGACGTCCTTAGATCTAGATCTTTAGGTCGCCAAGCTTGCATAATGTATACAATTTGCACCATTTTGGTGCCTGCTACTGTAATATTTGGCAACACACAACGGGGATAGTGGACCTGTTTCATTTGCTTGAGAAGGCATCAAATGAGTACATACATGACGATGGGTTTCCAGAACTTCATACCGGTATACCATGATAATACTGACACAAACACAATAGTAAGTGCCTTCGACCCGGATCCTGGTGCCATGATAGAAGTATAGGTTGAAGATTACGGTGAAATAGAGTAGATTTGGTTTAGTATAGTACAAATTGTGAATTTGGTGCAGTACACAGCACTAGAACAGCATTTGGGAAGAACAGTAAATAAAGAGTAACAGTGACAAATAATGGTTGCCAAGAGTGACTAGTAGTCTCATTTGTGTTGATCAAGACCAACACGAGTCCAAGAACAGAAAGGCGGAATTTATAAACGGAAGAATCGTGATAGAATTGGGAAATATGTCAATGCAGTACTAAAACCAACATTCTATTTTTCAGATTATTACGAATTTGCGTTAGCAGGATTAATTTCAAGGAAAAATGTAATAGGATGTGGTTTTGATGTACGAGTTCGGAAAGTGTTGCTCAAATACCAAAACAGAATAAATGAGCGATTTATTGTGTTAGTTGGACACAATATGATACGAGCGGTATTGCATATAAGACACATTTCCCATCTTAGCCAGATAAGAGTATGAAGGGAAACAAAGAAACGACAAACTGGGAAGCAATAGGGACAGAAGTAGTTTCAAAACAGTGCACAAATTCCACAATACGAGTCATTGTGCCATATGTACCAGCATAGCATCATTTTGACCAGTAAGTAGTGCCCAGACCTGAATAAGGATAGTATACACATTTTTGAGTACACTCACATTCTTGCACGAAAGAATAACACGCCAGGATAGGTAGTAGGATACTTTTGTAGGTCCATGCGGCTGGCAAAGATAGGGGGAACACAAAACTAAGAATACAAGCCAATGCAATAGTGGTCCGATGCCATGACTTCTTGGACTGAACAGCCGTAACCAACTAACATGCCACATGAAATGCCACCAGCCGTACCGCTAAACAGATACGATGTTTGAAACCCATAGTGGTGGTATATTGCCGTGCACAGAATTGGTCGTGGAGGATGGTCACTACTGCTGTTTGTGTACATAATGGCACTGTACGTTGCACTAGAGCCAAGTAGTACACTGCAGGGGGGTTAACGGGCTCTGAAAGGAAACCGTCCGTTCCTAACTCTCGGTCCAAAATTAGAGGCGTCAACACGGAGGACAGTCCAACGTTATAGTCTCCGGGGAGTCGTGGTGGGACAGGCTCGTACAGTGCGGTTATCTGGTAATGCATACACAGATAAAGTTGCCTTTGTACAGCTCCGTAAAACTGCGACCAATCTGTAGTCCATTTGTGGTAAAGGGCATATGTAGCAGACTCCTACGTGCTTGTAGCCGTGGCTCACTTCCAGTGTAACACGACAGGAGTATTATTTGATACAGCAATCTATTGTGGCTTTTGATGCAGTCTGTAATTTGATGCTTTGTGGTACGTGCTGCACGCCGGCTTTGGGTGCAGCATCGACTCCATATTGCATATTGCAACACTGTCCTACATGCGCATCACCTGTATAGCCGAGTCAGGATAGTGTCAATACAGATTTTAGTAAACCCGAAACACACAGATACATCGCCGAGGAACCCCAAGGAATCTTATCCCAGTGTTTGCACCACCACCACCACATCAGAGTCCAGCCAAAGGTCCACCTGTTGTCTGGCCTCAAACTACACTCGAAATTCTCCTTATCGTCGTCCTGTATATACTAGCACTTTACGAGACAGGCTTGTATCAGATTTGCATGCTCAGGAGGCCGTCGTAAATTGATGTTGGGAAAAGAGAATGTAAATGGTGTATTAATAGAACAGCCAAAAGTGCCATCAATCGTACGACGCCGTGAAGACGGTTTTTCCTAACGTGTCCAACATGGTCACCTCGGCCACAATAGGAGAAGGTGCCCATGTGTCTGGCAACAGACCAAGCCATAAACCTTCGGGGGGGGGGGGGGGAGAAAACAAACTGGTCTATTGGAGCTCCCGATAGCAGGGGGGGGTGTTTCATGAAGGACAAATGCGCAAAAGGCGAAAAAGTAGGCATTTCTTGGACGGTTTTTTTATGCAAAGTCGGAAGATCACACTTCTAAATTCCAGTCACC